>MPNW01000160.1:0-69984 GCA_011800805.1 Hirudo medicinalis | reverse complement strand
TTCGACCAATCATGTTTCAGCACTCTACTCTTGCGTCTCAACAATGGAATTTCCCCCTTCAACCAATCATGTTTCAGCGTTGATATTAATTATTCATGAGTTATTCGTTTAGGTTACGAAAAAAAAAAGTCGCCCCCCGCTCGGGAACCTCCACACTAAGGGATTCAAACTTTCAAGCGAATGCGCTATATTTTAAAAGACAAACCAATTATTTGAACGGAGTTATTTCCAAAAATGTTATCTTAAGCAAATATGCAATTTGTACTTAAAGTATGAATTTATCCATAAAATACATCCATGTTCTTTTCACTGATCGCCTAGCTGTTGGCCACGCCCCCAAGAATGTCTTTGATTATCCTCATCTGGACGTCTTCTTGATGCTGGAGCCATGCCAAATCCTGCTACTCCACCTCTTCTATTTGGGAAGAATGAGTACCTAACAATGAAGTAAAGATTAATTATTCATTGTCTCCTAAATTATACTTCTCATATCATCTATTTTTGTTTGAGGCATGCCATCAGTGCAGTTGCACTTATGAAGATGATTTTAGTAAAATAAATTGAGCTTACAGGAACCCGGGTGTATGCAGAAGTTGGTATCCTCCAAAGTCTTGAGGGTACTTGAACATGAGGAAGAAATAGAGATGGCCAACAAAAATGCCCAACAAATCATGCCATCCACTGCAAGCCATAATAAGCTTTCAGATGTGAAATCATCTTTTATGATCGAATTAATACTTTTAGTAGTCTCATAAATTTGATTATAAAACATTTTTTATTCATTTGTCTTTGTAGTAATCTAATGTTAATACATTACATATAACATTATCAAATAAGATCTAAAAATATGCCCTGTCTGAAACAAAATAACAATTTCATTGAATACAAAATGAATACCCATTTCCAATGATCATGTTAAAAGCAACCAGAATCCAAGGCAAGTACACAGCCTACAAGAATTATTTTAATAAAATTGTTAAACAACTCTAATAGAAATCATCATATTCTGATTCCATGCAGAAATAGTCTTTCTGCATATATGATTTTTACTCTTTATATACAAAATATTTATATTTATACAAAACAAAAAGCGCAAGAAGCGAAAAGTGCTCTAGATGTTTGAACAAAGTCCTTGCAGCAAATATCTTGATCATTCTAATCATCAGAATTTGCTTGCAACTATTAGATTGATGACCATTATTACACTGCACAATTCTGCTACTCCTTAACACAAATTTACTTTCCCTAATCCAAGTTAGAAGTAATAAACCTTAAAATAGTGATAGCGACTTATAACAATCACCGAATGCAAGACTTACTTTAAATTGAGTTCCAAACCAGAACTGAACAATCTGTTCTCTGTTGAATTGGCACCAGATATACAGGACACTGAGAATCAAGATATTCATGAGCAGCTGTCAAGCAAAAACATCATTCAGCATTGTTTAACAATTTAAATGATAAATTATCAGCAATGCAGAGAAAAAGATTGTGTTGTGTTACCTTTAGCTCTGCAATCAGACCTATTATCTGTGATGTCAATGTGGTTAAGGGTTCCCAGATACATGATAATGGAGTTTAAGCCAAAAATTATATAGCTACATAAATGAACTAAATTGGTATTTGAAGCAAGGATACAACCAAGCAAGCAGAATTGAAGAGCAAAAGGTAAAGATAATCAGCTGGTCTTCCATCAAAAACTCCTTCAGAATCAATGACAAAATAAAGGTTAAAATTTTTGATGCAATCACTCTTAAGTAGTTCACAACAACAACAATGATCGACCTGTCTCTAACCGAGTTGAATAGGAATAGAGAAAATAGAGATTTAATAGATACATGAATCCTGTCTGAGGAAATATTGGAAAGTAAAGCACTGATGTGATTATGCGCCAAATCTAAAAACAGAATTAAATCAACACTTAAATTGGCATTTCCAGTCGTTTCATATCACATCATTCATACCTGGAATTTATTTACGAGGCTAGCGTAATCAAGAACCATGGATGCCGGACTGACTAATCCAATTTTTCCTATTAATGGCAAAATTACTGATCCCGTAAACCAGTACTTTGTTATTTGTGGGATATTCCTATACCAATCACCAATATCATTCGAGGCCATTTTAGTTAACCCACGTTGCTGATTTCGTTCGGATAGAAAAAAAAAAGTTTAAGTAATCACTAATTATATTCCCAGGCGAGGTCTCGTTACCAATACCCCAATATCGATTCGCTTCTTGGTATTAAACACGAACACGTACAAGAATCATAAATCGTAACCAATCACATGTGGAAACGATAGTTTTAGTGGTCAAAATAAGTTATCGAGTTATAAAAGTATTTTACGGAAGTAAAATAAATTATAAATTAAAAGATGTTTGTCAACACATATTTAATAAAATATATTTTAAAGTTATTCTTAAACAATGATAGCAATAAGTAGACATTTTATACATTCTAAGTTTCTGCAATTATATCGTATTAGTTAATGCAACGTCAGCTTAAAGTCAAAAATAATGTAAACACAGCAAGCATTTTCGCCCGTCCTCTGAAGAGCAATGTTTACGGCTGCTGCCCCGTTGAGAGAGTACGTGAAAGTTGGGATAGTGTCCCTAATCAGTATGGCTTTGGGAGCACAGTTTGTTCATTTAATCTACAAACCACTGGAGGTAAAGTTTGAATGATCTTAACCTTTATTTAACTAAAACGCTTCAAAAATTGTCTGTAGGATTTTGACAAATTAATGGAAGAAAAACGGAAGCGGGAAGAAGGAAACAAATCCTGATATTCGTTCTATTTACGTTCATATATTCTTCTGAACACTTTGTGCAATTTTTACGTAAATTCACAAGAAATTCAAGATATGGGATAATAGTTTTTCTACTCGTTATGCAGACGAAAGTAGTTTAGCATGCCATAAATATCACATAAGACATCAAAAAGCAATCGATAATCATAATAGCAACATCATTGAAGTAGAACAACTCTAATGATGGAAAAAAACAATTGAGATTATGTGATGTGTCATCTGAATAGAACCTAAGCAAAAAATCTCAAAATGATGGTCCATGATGTTTTGATAAGTCTGTATTATTGATATTCCCAATGTTAACAGAAAGTTATCATGAGCATTAACAAATTTCAAACCATATACCAAAGATCACAGTTCTATTAAAGAGGCACCTTTGGGTTTGTGCTGGAAGTATTCAGTTAGTGAGCCAACCAGTATGATTTCATCTTCATTTTGACTTATCCTGGGTGAAATAGTAGAACATTGCATGGAGAGTTAGTTTAAAATACATAGTGATTCTGTTGACCTACCTCAGCAATCCTCTTCTCATGTTGGGAATTGGAAGGCCTTGTAAGGGATGGAAATCAAAACAATTTGCTAGCTTGTATGCCAGGGTAAAGTTGTCTGCTTTGCTTTGCTTGTAAAATATTGTGAACAATCTGAACAAGCTATTGTGTCTGGAAAAAAAATTAACACGTGAGTTGGAGATTTCTATTCAAATCAGTTCCAATAGTGATGCCTACCCAGATGATTTTGCAGGTAGTATCTTTGATCCATTTTTCAAACATGGCATAACAGATGACTGATTAAATGGTACACCTTTCTGGATCAATTTCTCCAAATATATCTCATACTTGGAGATTGAGATCATGTTAGTGTCAGATAGGAAAACACTGAAGTCTCTGTGAATAGTTTCAGCAATCTTAATTGAAATAGTCATAGTTATACATATTGTATAAATTATGCTACTGAAGTTGCTGCGTAATGTAGTTGAGCGCCACTTTTATTAGGCATACTTGAAAGACGATTTTTGAAATAATCAGTTTCAATGGAAATATCAAGGTGTTTCGCACTATAGAAAAAATATTTTGATAACTATTGCTAACTGAGTGGCAGGTGAGGTGGAGGCAAAAAGCTTGGAAGAAATTTCATCTTGTTCCGAGCCATCGGAAGGCTTCTCATATGGGAGTCTGTATACCCTCGGTGCATCAGGGAAGATGATTTCTTTGTTGCCTATATCCTCAATTTTCCATCCAAACCAAGTCCTGGTAAAGCAGCAAAAATGCCCTACCTTCAGAAAGTAAATCATGCTGTGACCCATAGCAAGCCACATATCTTCGTAGGTACTTGAATCTTCATTAGTATGTGCTCGAACCACAAGTACTGACCCATATCGATAAATTACTTTTGTGATTAATTACTTTTTAAATTATATTTAAAATTTTTGAGTTTTGTATTTACTTGTGTTTTTAAGGCTTGAAATGGCATAGGTATAATGGCCAAATCTCAATGAAACTAAACATTTGTGATGCTATTAATTTGCAAAATTGTTTTGGGAAGACTTGTAGTGCACTTGAACATAATGAAAGTATTTGATTAAATGTGCAACAAGGCATTGCGGGTTCATCTGGTTTCACCCTCAGACAAGTTATATGGTACAAACCTTGATTTTGACAGCTCCTATTTTGGCAATTGATTTGCTTGTTTTGACATTTAGTTTAGAAACTCTTGCAAGCGGCTAGGATTTGAGCTCCTAACTGAGCAGCACCAAAGTGAAAGCCTCAACTACCAACTAACTAACCCAGTATTGTTTGGTGATATTTAGTTTAGGAAGGGGCTTACTCTTATCTTGAATAATAAACCTTGTTTACTCATACCTGTGCTTGGGTTAAAAGAATTTGGTCCTGTGTCTATATAAATATATTAAAATGTAGGTCTGCAAATGAATTTGATTGGTCACCTGTTATTGCAACAATTTCCCATCTTCCCTTTGAGGTATTCAACATAAAATCCTCGCTTCATGAGAAATCCAAGGCCGGGAAAGAAATCGGATCTGTACCAGGTCTTAGTCAATCCATAATCTACTCCTGAGCAAAAAATTCAAAGTCATTTTGGTAAATCTCAATCATTTTTAGCTGCATTATTTTTATTGACACTGCAGACAGATGCTCACTATGATGTGTCCAGGCAGAGATTCCCAATAAGGTACCATCAGTCATGAAGTCACTTGTCAAGCACTGATTGATGAAGGTCAAAAAGTCTGAAGTAGGGATAACATCTTCTTCTAAGAAAATCAGTGATTTCTGAAAATATTTGGCAAAAAACTCAGATTCTGAAGCATGATAGCTAAATATAAAGCAGTTATGATTGACTCACTTCATATGGATACAAATTCCAAGCTTTTTCAAATGCCTCTCTAAAGAATTCTTAAAGGAAAGTATAAATGGTTAATTGGGGGATATTCAATGACTTGAAAAATTGTAATTGTAGCTGGAAGGATGATTACAATGTTTTCAACTCACTCTTGTAATTGTTTGCAGTCGTTACAATGGAGTGAGATCTTACACCATAAATCTCGGCCAGTTCTGTGTAGATGCTTTGCTTCCTATTTACTATCACCTGATTTTAAGAACGCATCTTAACATCTTTATCGGTTTGCATTTAAAATTTCGATGAGAAAATAATATCAACAATCCCTCACATTAATCATGTTTTTCTTGATGCCAGGGTTTGTAAAGAGATTTTCCACTTGCAGTTGAAAAGATTTGTAATTTGATCCTTAAATTAAAATAAGCACAAATACAGAATTGCGCAACATCAATTACATATAAATAAATAACTCATTACCAGGAATGATTATCACTGGAACCTTGTATATGTCGTTCATCACCCAATCATTGTGTACATGAGGCACTGGCTCTATCAATTTCTCCAAGTTTTCAGCTAGATGAGAGTAACAAAATCTGACATTTTACTAATATGTATGTTTGCATTTGTGGTTGGTATTTAAAATAGTCAGAAAGAACAATAATGATGCTTCATTAACCTGAGCAAAATCTTTCATCGAGAAGGTCCTTGTTTTCACTGCAAAATTTCTTCTTGGCTGATTTCCGAGCCGACGCTTCTCTTGAAACCTGACCGCTCACTTACCGTGAGATGAACGTTAAAAATATCGAGATTATTAAATAAATTTGGTAAAAATTCCTTCAATTTAAAGTGTTCATTAATTAAATAACAAACTATGTGAATGTTACCAAAGCAATATTTTTTTATTAAAATAACATAGTAATAACATAATACATTGGTTTATACTTTGAAAGTTGATCTCGCTCGTCCGTTTGTCACAAACGATATGATTATTTGTGTTTTAAATCAAGAAATTAAAAAATTCTTCAAATGGACATGACGAATCAACAACAGGCAATATGTCTTTAAACAGAGAGGGGTCTCACAATTAATTGGAACACACAATCTTTTGTCAATTGGTGTTGGCCAGTCTGTCTTTGCTTGACTCAACTGGAGAGAAATACCAAATTATGTGAATGTTAATTTTAAATTTAAATCAAATGTGCAATTAAACCCTATTAAGATTCAATGTATTGATTATTCAATAGTTAAATGGTTTTTTGTATACCAGATATCAATCAAAGCCTCAAAAAACGTAATTTATTCTTGAGCTACCAAAAAATAATTTTAATTCAAGTCTAACTTCCTCTATAGGCGACTTTCCATTTATGCCCTTTTGCCCGACAAATACCCAGACGTCACGAAATGATAATTTGCTGATCAAGGAACTTCCCAGATTTTCAAACTGCCTCTGCAGGTGGACGTTTAGACTGCGAGATATTTCGAAAATGGTGATCAATGGTAATTAATTATAATTATCCATTTGCATAAGGTTACTAAATCACTTGGATGAGGCTTCATCATGCACCATTGCTATGACAATATCCTTTTCATCCAACATCTCCAGGAATAACTCTGCTGTTGAGCTGGCTGCATGGATATGTTAATGATGGTTAGTTGCTAACACATTCATTTATTTATTATTTATCAGATGTTATTATTATTAGAGATAGCAATGTTCATCAGAGCAACTCTAATGTAACTTGTAAGCCATTGAGCACTGAACAAGTTATGTACTATATTATATGACTATACTACTTTAATTAAATATTGTTTTCATTATAACATGCTAAAATAATAACATTATCACTGGATTATCACCTGATTCATAATTTAAATATTACTACAATTAGCAATAGTAATAGTAATATTATATACATATTATTATTATAATATAGCAATATTAATTAGCAATAATAGTTGCAAATAATTGGTCGATCAATGAAGCAAGGACTCACAAGAGGTGAATGTATCAAAGCGAGCAAGTTTTATGACATCCTTGGTCTTTGGACTGATGACAGCCACATTGATCCCTCTTCCTGCCTGATTCAAGTCCTTTGCAAAGATGCTAAATCCACAAACAATGATGTCATTATTGAATGCAGACAAACCTGATGATGTCTAGCTGAGTTTTTATTTCTCAATCCAATAATTTTCAACTGGAGAAAGTTTATACATATTAGTGTAATTATTATCTTAGAAACTGTTATGGATGGCAAAAGCTAAAATCCTTAAATCAGGAATAAATTATCCAGGTGCAATCACATTGGGATAATAAAGGTCAGCACATAATATTGCTCGATGTACAATGTTACCAATAAAAAATCAATAGTATTGCTTACTATCTTCCATTGATGCACAATTTGCACATGTCATTGGATTTTAGGCCTGTGTACATGTGGACAGAGAAAGAATTTTCATCACAGGCCTCAGGTACTCCACAGTTTATGAGTCCTGCACCCAAAGGAGGATTTTCAATCCCTATTGCATCACCAAGGGGCATTTTTGTTAAGGCCAGATCTCCCAATTTTCCAACTGAATAGAAAAACAAACTAGAACTAGTGGCATGATCGATCGATCGATCAATCAATAATAATAATCATATCACACTAAAGTAAGTAAGGTTATTTATATAGCGCC
Organism: Hirudo medicinalis; assembly: GCA_011800805.1. Classification (NCBI taxonomy): domain Eukaryota; kingdom Metazoa; phylum Annelida; class Clitellata; order Hirudinida; family Hirudinidae; genus Hirudo; species Hirudo medicinalis. The sequence continues at coordinate 62,146 of MPNW01000160.1, read as the reverse complement.
ATAAGCTTGAGCGCTTAGACCATTTATATAGCACCAACTCCCAGGGGCGCTTTGTGGTGGTGCAAGCTGGGTTTCGAACACGACACGTAACGACTTTTGCTTTTACCGTCATTCGCAGGAACGCTACCCTCTGAGCTAACTTGCACGTCCTAAAGTAATCGTAACTAATAATAAATCCAACAAAAACAGTCAATTTTAAAATTAAGCTAATTGTTACTCAATTTCATAAAGCTTACTTGGGATGCTGGCACATCCCTTGATTTCAACTTCAGGAGCAAAGTCTGTTGACACTGCCCTAACAGAAATCTAAATAGAATAGAGATCAGTGCTTGGAGAAACAATTGCTCTGATCACAAATTAATAGCACAAAAACCTTGATGCAAAAACAGCTATCCTCCAACAACTAAATTATTTTATTAGACAGATAATATAATATAATATTATTTATATTAGCATAATTAGATATAACCAGATAGATATAGCGGATGAATGATAGATAGATTCCAACATCATGTGATCCCAATTAATGCAGCCATCGAATGACCAAATTATTTTTTAGAATTATAATATTTAATTCGCGGGGAAAAATTTGATCTTCATATAAATAAAGCAATGGATCAGCTGAAATTCTCAAAACTGCTAAAAATTATCAGCCACATCTTGAGATACACTAACACATACTCCCTGTAAGCAAACCTTCATCTTAATCAAGTATCACCAACATAAGTTAAACAGCTGGTGACTGAATCAACTGTACAGGATAGGATATAATTGTGGATGCAATTGAACAAGTTTCTCAAGGCAAGTTATCCGAAGTGGCGCATTGCCGTATTTAGTAGGATGACTCACTGATGAGCAGCACCTTATCTAAACTATTACCAACAAATGATTAGATTAAAATAATAAATTAGCCTACAATCAAAATTTAAAACTGGAACATGATAGCTGGTAGTAGTTGGACTTGATCACTTAAGACTCTGATAATATCACAACATAGTGAAAGAACAATATCTTGGATTTAATATCTTGCTCACAATTTGCATAAAAACTTCACCTTTTCAAGGCTCTCTCCTTCCAGCAATGTTCTTTGTCCAAGCATGACAAAATTGTCTCTGAATCCCAGATCGTGGATGAGCTTGCTCCCATAGCTGGAAAGCATCTTTCTGCTATCCTTTGACAAACTGAAACATATAATTCCTATGAAGTGATTCCAAGCTAATTTGTTAATCAAATCTTTTTTCAGACAAGGTTACCACTTCACATGACTATTACCATCACATTTCAAAGACTGAAACACTTCAAATGTCAAAATATCATCACACACCTATAAGCTCCATCATCGAGAGTAGCCACAATGACCAGAAAAGTTTCAGGTATTCCCAAAAGAAGGTATCTTTTAAGGAGAGCATCTGCAATAAATTATAAACCAAACCCTTACTAAAGAACTAAAATCTATTTTAAAACTAACCCTTTCACAAGCATGTCACTCGTGATTTAATTTTAATTACTAGCATAATATTTGCATAAAAAAACAAGTTCCAAATGTCGGACATAAAAATCTTGCCGCACCTGATTCGTATGTGTCAAAGGACCTTACGTCTTCGACTTCCAAGGTTTTATCTGCATGAAGTCATGACGTCAACTAAGTTATTAGAAACATCGTATTATGTAAAAACCCACCATTTATAACGACAATATTCAGTCCTCTTTTTGCATTTTGCTTTTCTGAATCAATAATACTAGAAAAATACAACAGTTTTACAGTCTTCCATGAATTCAACTTAAGTTTAACAAAAAATAGGAGAAAATCCTGACTACAATAAAGTCAATAGATTTTTCAAAAATTAGTTCAATTTTTAAGCTCTGATATTTTAATATTTAACAACTTAAGAGACTGATTAATATAATCCACTATTTAATTTACGAGATAAGAAAAAAAAAACTAACTATTCTCCGTTAAAACAAACTAGAGGAATTTGATCTTTTCCCTGGCCAGACTTTACGAGAAAAGAAATATACCCTAGAGGACATTTAGCACCTTGAGGATCACAACTGCCTCCCAATTCTAAATAAATTAATTCTATTAACAAGTTTCATTAATAAGTAAAAATAACCTTAAAATTCTGAAAGCCTTTAAATATTATGATGCAAAAGCATACACAAAAATAAATTAGCAGATTATTTGTATCCTACTAATCTCATTTTTGTGAGTGTTGGAGCTAGAGACTCACTATGCATGTGCCATTTGCAAATAATTACAAGTTTTAACTTAGGCTTGTAAAAGAATAAGCAAGTTGACATCTATCCAGACTAACATAAAATTAATTGGTGCTAATAATTATTATGAAGAACTAACTAGGCAGACTGGCCCATGTCTCTTTTTTCACCATACTTTTATTGATATTTTCAGTCAATCTCTTTGTTAATGGAGGTTGGAGATCGCCATAACTTTCTGACCAATCATTCAATAATAAGACAATTGCAATAAATCAATAAATCAAAATAACTCACTTCCAGCCAGGCTATTTAATAAAACCAAAGTTACGATCAGCAATACTAGCCATATCAAAAAATATTTTGTGCCTGTAATTTTAAAACTTTTTAAAATAATGTACATCTAAATTTATTTCTTCATAAACGGTCGACTAACTTCCAAATACCCTTCTCTTAAGTTTCTTTAACATCTGAAGCATGTTATCAAGAAAAAATGTTGTCGCAAAATATCCAGTCGCTTAGCATCAAGAACAAAAAAAAATGTCTTGCAGAAAACGTGTCCACGTTAAACTATTACCATTATATTTGTACCGCAGATGAATTGCACGCTTACCTCGATTAGTAATCAAACACCCGTATTTACTTTTTTAGAGGCGCAATCAAGGTATCTTCTTGTAACTTTGTGAATTTATTTTACTGTAGCTAACTTAAATCGGATTAAAAGTTGCTTTTGCAGATGTTTCATTGTAATTGGGTATCTTTTTTCTTATATTAAAGGATTTAGTTAATCCGTTTATTTAAAAAAATTTCTACAAGACATCTTTATAAATTTTCTTTAATGCATTACGTAGGATTTCTCACACTAAAACTTTAGACTTTAAAAATTGCAAATAATCCTAAACTGCGAGCAAGCCAATTGCAGTTAATTCTGTGACAATATTTACTAAATGCAATAAAAAATTATTGAGTTTAACTGGTCATTATATCGATCTAAAGATGAGCAAAGCCTTTGTATGACTTACACAGGCAAAATTTCTCCAAATCATTTTATGTTGTTGAATTACTTATACAATTAATTATTTAATTGTAGGGGCCATCCATTTATGACGTCTACATGGAGAGGGAGGGAGGGGGTCCGGACAAAGCTGATGCTTATGGACGGGGGGTTGATATGGATGTTTGTGGATAGATGGGAGGGAGTGCAAAAATCATGTTTTCGTGTGGACGTCATATATGGATGGCCCATACCAAAGCCAATTATCGGCCCGATGTTGTAGTAAAGCCGGTGACGGTATATCAAACTGCGTGAAATACTAACACAAAACTAGAAAATTTAACAAATTATAAAAAGCCAGATTTCTTCTTCCAGATTCCAAACTTCTTCAATGACTGTACTAACAAATTTTTTCCTAATGGTTTAGAGGAATTTTGTTGCATCAAATGCATTGCAACAACACATTAAACAACAGAAACGAGAACAAAATACATTAAACTATAAATTAAAGTTATTTTCTCCACAATTAACAAAGTAGTAGTAACTCTGTTTTGAGTGTGAAATTAACTCACAAGCAAATTTTGAAAATTGCTGAAAGAGAGACTATGCTAAAATTAATTTTTATTTAAAATGCTCCCATTTATTAGTCTTTCAGCTTGAGTACAGACCATGGGGAAGAGGCATTTAAGTCCAGCTCTGACCGAAGTGCTGGTGAGAGCTTATTTGGCAGCTCTGGTTTGGAACTCATTAATTTATGCAACCATTTGTGAACAGGGAGGCCTGCCATCTCACAGCTATTCTTTATTCCAATTTTTCCTCTGACTGGATCTCTTCATTGATCTGTGGGATAGCTACATCAATCTGTGAGATAGCTACTTTGACAAAATTTGACTCTCAGTTTGTAGCAAGAGTCCACAGAAAGTTACAACAAAAGATGAAAATGATTTTATAAAATTTTAAATTTTTTTTGATTTTAAATTTTTGTAATTTTAAAAGGTATATTAGTACCGCCATGTTAACGATACTGCGATATTAACAACCCTGGGGTTTGCCCCCACATGGAAAAAGCTGAAACGACGTCACTGGTTGCATCCTTAACATACCAAGTTCAAAAAATCATGGGTACGTTGTTTGTTTGAAGGATTGAAAAAGCATTCCTTTTTAGAAATTTAATTTGAGAAATTGTCTTCTTATGGACTGAGTTAAATTCTTAACGGTCTTTATGATGTTTGTAACAAAAATACGATAAGTACGATGTGGAAAAAGTAACTAATAGCATGGATCGGAAATGAAGTGACCGTGGTGAAACTTAATAATACAAGTAAAGTTAAATTTCAAACGAAGGTGTCAGTTTTGCTTTGCGGTGAAGGTTGCACTTTGTATCCCCCAGAAAAGTCACTATATTTGGGCTGTGGATATCCATGGGATGGTCCTGAATCATACTCCATGGGTCGTACTTTGTAGTATTCATCCTCTGGTGCATTCTTTAAAGGCACTCTTGATTCATAGTCAAATTCAGCAGACTGACCTCTGAAAGTTAGAACTCCTTTTTCATGCATTAATCCATAAAAATTAACTGCACTAGATAATAACATAAATGTGTTTCATAAACTGCCAATAATTTCAAGTACTACTGAAAGCAATTATGATATATTACCATGAAATTAACTCTAGATAAATCTTGGCCAGTTAAAAGTTCTATATACAACAAAAGAAATATTTGCAAAATAAATATAAGTTTGTGGAATAAGTGGGGAAAAAAAATTTAGCTAATCCTCACAGTGCTTCAGCATTGAAAATTCCCATTCTTTCAGCTGCTTCTTCTGCCTGAAGTCTTCTAATTTCTTCTTCTATTTCTGCCTCTGCCATTTTGACAAAACATGAATATTTGTAAAATAGATTCATAAATATTATAATATTTTCATATTCTGTTCCGGAAATAAACAACTCAAATGTAATTAGATTTAATGCTACAAACAAACCTTTCTCATCCCATTTTTGATCGGTGTATTTTTTCAAAAACATGAGCAGTATTACTCCAAGTAAAATGAGAAATAGTGAAATCCAAATCCCATAGAACCATGCAGAAGTTTTCAAATCAAAGTAACCAGGAGCTTTGAAAAGATTTGAATAATATTTAATAGTTTTTAGTTTGAAATGCATATACTCATATCATTTATAACTACAATTAATTCATGAATCACTAGTATTTTATTTGCATAGCAGCCTATTAAGTCAAGATTCTTGAAAAAAACAATTTTTAAAATTGTTTAGAAATGACGAAAAATTATTTAACATTGCCAGGAAACAAATATAATTTGATAAAAAAAAGAAAATTTCTAAATTATGATCAACCTACCCACTCCAGGTGTCAGGAACTCCAGCCAAACTGAAGCAGCTTCATAACCATCTCCATTCTTGGCAACAACACGAACTTGGTAAGTGGTGCCAGGATCCAAGCTTCTGAGAGACATGTATTGTGCCATGTACTCATCAGGTGATCTGAGCCAGTCATAATGATCTGTGAATTTAACAAAATAAATCAATTTCTTCTTTCAAAAGATTCCATGTGAATGGTCGGAACTCAAATGTACATGTAATAAATATGTTGAAAAGTTAAATTTCTAAGCTTTTGATCCCAGATCATCATTTAATTTGTTGATAGCCAATTGTGTCCAAAGAAAGTGTTTTCTTAAAATTGTGTGGTGTTCAAGTAAGCTCAAAGGGTGGTGGCAGTAATGATGTCAATAGTGGCAGCAGTTGTAATAAGTCGTACTCAAAACCCAGCTTGCATTGCAATGTAAATGGTCACCAAAAACCACTTCTGCTTTACATATGGCTTTATATAAATGAACTACATGTCAGTAATGAAAATACAACCAACATCTTGGTTTGTATTGGACGTAGAAAACACTTCCAGGAACTCCAGATCTAGATGGTTGCCATGTAATATTAACAAAGGTTTCATTCATGTCAACAATTGTAAATGTGGGAGGGTCAGGATCTGCAAAATGATAAATCATGAATTAGAGAAGCTAAATCTATATCTTCATCAAAATTTTTAGGTACTGAATTGCTTACATCCAGAAGAAGAAGTGACTGAATCAACAAATATTGGTTCCCCTTTTCCTGCTTTGGTGGAGGCTGCAACATAAATTCTGTAGGTGGTGTTTGGATTTAGACCTGTGGCTTTAGCTGTAGTTTCAGATGGTCTTATTTCCATGTTGTAATACTGGAGTCGACCGATGTTCATTCCAGATACTGTTGAGGTAGGATAAAAGTAGTGGTTTCACTGAATGTTTCGGTTGATGTAATTTGATTTTTATGATAAAAATGTAAATTAAAAATTATTAAAATTAATGTTAATAATAAAGCATTAAATTAACAGTATGTTTATACTGACGTGCTTGGTAGGTTATGTTGTACCCAATTAATTGACCATTGTGTTCTTTGGGAGATGTCCAACTGAGGACAAAATGAGTGGCACCCTGGACCAAGACATTCAACATCCCTGGTGGGCCTGGCACTAATTATATAGAACTATGACTGAGAACTAGTGAGATAATTTTTAACCTAATTTAGAATTGATAAATTAATCATTTCAAAGACAAAAAATAAAAGAGTTGAAGCTTCAGAGTTTAAAGGTGTTAATTATCAGAAACGGTACAATATATACCTCCCTCCGGGGTTCTGAAAGTGACCCTCTGACTGACAGGGCCAGCAAAGTACTTATTCAGAACCCGAACCACTGCAATGATGTCTGAGTTTGGAGGGAGACGCACCACTTGAAAGGAAAGGGTGTTGTTGATAACATCAACAGCCCTTTTCATTATCCTTTTTCGAGGGTAGTAATCTGCCTCCTTCATTATGAAGTCTTGGAATCTAACATTGAAGGGATAGTTTTGTACTGTGGCATATTCAACCTGAAGAAAAAAAAATAAAAATCCAGTTTGTTTTTTAAATAAAGAACATCATGAATGAATTATGTGAAGGGAAAACACTCACCCTATATCCTCTGAAAAATCCAATAATAGATCCGGGTGAGGTATCCACATGCGTCCATGTTAGGTTAACTGATGTTGAGGTCAATGTCTCTTCCACAATTCTCACATCCATTGGAACTGCTTTTGGAACTGAATATAACAGACATTCTCATGAATATTTGAACCATTACAACGATATGATGTTATCTAAATTACCATTCTCTCCAGAATATCCAACAACCCATTTCAAATTGGCATTACTGTCGCCTTTAGTATTGCTGGCCTTCACCGAGATGTTGAACCGCTGGTAAGGAGCATATCTTTGCCTGACAATATAGTGCCAGGCATTTGTGGTTCCAACTATTTCAGTGTTCATGCTGGCTCCAGGTAAGTCCAGTTGTATCCAGTTGATAATATATTTAAAATCAGGCCCATTTTGTTCAATCTTTGGCATAGGCTGAGCAGAAAGAATATTAATTATATTTTAAAATTAATTTAAGATTGCTATTGTGATTCGAGATACTAACAGTCCAGAAAATGACAAGATTTCCTGGTTCATCACCCTCACCGATGACATCCTGAGGGTTGTTTACAGGCACACCAGGCTGAGTAGTGCAAATGTTGTATGACTGCTGACTGGGTAGACTAATTCCTATCTTGTTTCGTGCCAAGACACGAAAACTATAGTTTCCCCAAGGTGACATGTTAACAACAATTCTTCTTTGATTCTGGGACACGTTGGTTGATATGTCATACCAGAGATCAGGCTGAAATGATGTGTTGTACTGAACGACAAAGTTGAGGATAGGAGCAAAGTTTTCTTTTCCAGGCTGCCACCAAATTTCAGCTTGATTTTCGTTGTTGTAGCATCTGACTTGGACTGCATTGGGTGGATTTGGTGGAGCTGACAGAGTAAAGTTAAAGATTGATGTCTTGTATGATTTTAATTAAAATGAAACAAAAAAAAGGATTTTATCCTGATCTTTAAATGATAACCTTGGACAATTAAATTGGCACTCCTTTCATCTGTGTCTATGCCATTAGTTGCTGTGCATGTGTACTTCCCAGTGTCTAAGTATATGGCTCCAGATATTGTGAGTGAGTTGTCCATGATGATCTGTGACACTCTTCCTGCTAGTCTATAGTCGATTTCTTCGTCATCTTTCTTCCAGATAATTCGGAGATTATCAACCTCTTCTGGGTCCGTGGTTGCCGTACATGTGAATTTGGCTTCAGTCACATAATACACCATCATGCTAAGGGGGGCAATTACTATACGAGTCCTACCTGTATACCAAAAATGTGAATTAATGTTCGTGATGGAATCAATTCACTTATGAGCTCAGATTTTATTTTAAATAGATTTAAATTATTAAGTATCCATCTTTTCCATGTCACATGCTGCTTTTTTTTTATGCACTGGCTGTTTAATATTTTTTCTTTCCTCATTATTGATAACCAAACTACTAACGCCTGACAATCAATGATCCTGTAGCATCTGCCTTTCCAAGTTTGTTGGTTGCTGTGCAAGTGTATACTCCAGCATCCACCAGAGATAAATCCTAATAATTGTAACTTTTGATTAGATGCAGTATCTTTGTTAGAAAATTTCACAACAATGTAATAAGTTATGCCCACAAGTTCAACTAGCAATACTCTCCTAAATGAATTATCAGATCGAATAAAGAAGCTTTTGTAATATCACCATTATTTTGAGATTCCCATTATTCATGACACTGAACCTTCCTCCTGTTAGCTGTTCATTGCCCTTGGTCCAGACAACAAAGGGCTTTGGAGAGCCCTGAACATCACACAAAAGTTCAATGGTTTGACCTTCTGCAGCTTTTTGGCCAATGATTGGTTTTTGAAGAATAATTGGTGGCTCAGCTGGAAAATATTGATAGTGATAATTCTTTCTTCATTTCAAATTTTCAAAACACTTTCACCATTACTAACTCAAGACATTTATGTAGGCATTAGTAAAATTGTATCCATGATTGTTGGAGATGTTGCATTGGACAACTGTGGGATCCTTTATGGTAACGTTAGTGAATGTGACTTTGTTTTGGGATATAAAAATGCGTGGATTTTTCGTAATGTCTGAATAAAAAAAAAGATGAGCAAAAATTGGAAAATGCAGAATTTTATTATTAGAGATTATGACTATTATTTTACTGAAATTACTGCCAATTCAAAGCAAAGGCTATCAAATTTATCATGTAAAATATTAGTAGAATCAAGATTTTTATTTCAATAATTAAGTGACAAACAATCCAATTTGAAAACCATTTACTTGTTACTGGGATGTTGTTGAAGTACCAGAGAATTCTGGGTGGGGGCTTTGATTCTCCAGAACATTTGAAAACCACTGTTGCCCCCTCTTCAACATCCTGACTTTGAGGCTTTTCTATCCAATAGGGTGCAGCTGCAAACAAATGAAACATAATGTAGGCTAATAAAGAGATTGAATTAATTTTTTGCTATTATTAAACAAATAAGTTATTGAAGAATAGCAATAGCAATTGCTAAATGTTCAATAATTGCAATAATAAATATTAAGTAATGTAGACAAAAATAAATATGTCTGAATAATTTTAATATATTTAAATTCATGAATGCTTTTGATGAACAATATACAACTGTGAATGAAATATTTAAGAGACATACATTGCACTTGCAAAGAGAAGGATCTTCTGACAGGCACCAGGCCTTCATCATTTATGCCCTCACATTCATATGCCCCTTCATCTTCGTATTGAAGATTGGTAAAAACTAACTCCTGTCCAAAACTGGCAACATAGGCATTTTCTGGAATGTCAGTGTCTTTTGGAAGGACTCTCTTCCACATCACCCTTGGTGTTGGGCTGGAAAATAATATTGAATGAGTCTAATTTTTTTAAATTTTTCTGGAATTAATAACTCTTACTTTCCATAGAAAATACATTTTATTGTCACTGAATTTCCTCTCAGTCCAAACTGTTGAGTTGGAGACTGCCATGCAATTGTTGGCTTGTGAAGTACTGGTGTAACTGCAGATTGATGAAGTTACTTGAAGAATTGCTTAGTAACTACTAGTTGGTCTAAATTTATATTCAACTTGAAATGTCAATATGGCTGGTTTAAAAAGCATGTTTAAAATCATTCTGAACCTCCTGAGGGGTAGATTTTATTTAATTTTCCCTGCTTGAAAGTCCTCATAACTGCATTTCTGGCCACGCAGACATAAGTGGCATTGTTTTGATAATCAGCAGCGACGACATTCGTAAAAATCAAATTTCCTGTTTACAAATAGATTAATTGATTAAAAATTCCAATGATGTTTCATGAAATACACTTGAAATTTTAAAGTTTTAATTACCAATAGGATCCTGGGAGACTCTGTCTGTATAATCAATCTTGACGGACGGTGATTCACTGGTCTGCAAAGTCCAATAGACTGTTGGATTTGGAAAACTTCGTGGAGGAAGGCACTCTAGCAGTAAATTATTTCCAATCTCAGGAGTATTGATCCTGAGATTTGCCACTGGAAAATCGTCCAGTACTGAAAGGTTTCAAATACACATGAGCCCATGCCTCCAGTACAATTTGTGACAAATTTCTGAAAGTTATTTCTTTGGAGCAAGTGCATTTTTAAGCTTAATGCAATTACATACATTGAATACATCTCTCAAGTAAATCAAATAAAGCATAGCAGGGAATCTGAACACAGGGTATTTAATGAAATTTCAAAAGTTCTTTTCAAATCATTATGTATTGCATTAATTTGTAATAACTATTTTAGAAAAAAGACAATTATTAATAAATTATTAAATCACAGTATATTGTTAATGTTTTATTGTGTTGCCAAATACTGCAGGTTTAATATTATTTATCAAATGTTAATGTCTACAAAAGAAAGTAACATTAATTAATAGAGTTAACATTAATAGAATCTCATTAACCTGCCAATCTGACATTGATTTTGACAGAGGCAGCAATGCCAGCCTGATTCCTGGCAGTGCATTGATAGATTGCCTCATCCAAGGGCAGTGGATTGGCAAATATGAGGGTCCCAACCCCTGGTTGAATGGCTATTCTACCATCCATACCACTTGGGTCAAAGTCTCTTTCATTCCAGCGCCATGTATATCTATAGGAAAATTATTAAAGAAAATTTTATTGATTAAAATTAGAATTTTAGAATTATTAAATTTGTGTATAATGTTTAATTAATTACTTCTTTGATTATACAAATGTGATATTTAATCTAAAAAATGATAGGACTGACGTTGGTTCTGGTATTCCAGTCGCTGCACAAGGAAGCTCAAAGGCTTCACCTTCCCTGAAGGAAATGGTATACTCATTTGGTTCAAGAATGATCAGGGGAGGAATGATTACTAGGAATAACAATTGGGTTATTAAATGAATCTGATTAATGTGTTATTAATGGATCTCCTTAAAAGTAGAAAAAGCAGTTAAGATTATTGCAGCATATAAAGTCTACAATTGATTCAAATGAAAATACATGTAACAACAAGCAAGTTACCTTTTCTTAAGCTGAAATCAGGAATGTTAAAACTGGAAGCATTATCAGGAGAGATTGTGAAAAGACCTTGTGCAGAAATGTCAGTAAGAAAATATATCATGCAGTGGATCAGAATCCAAACTTTCATTTTGACTGGAATATTACAATTCCTGGTCCTCTAACTTAACAAATGACGAACAAACACTTGCCCTGTTTATTTTAGTTTTAATGTTATTGAAAATCTTGGATCTCGTCCATGCAACAATCCAAATTTAAAATAAGCTGCTCAACAATAAAGATGCATCCCGAAAACCGATATAAATATCTGTTCGTTATTTTCTTGTTTTCGTAAAATTCTGTACTTTTTAGAGACTTTAAACTAAGATCAGTTGCTTTTTGCTTTCAAAGCTTAAATTCCGATTCAGGTGTTTTGTGAAAACATCACACCTGAAGAATTACGAATTTGGGAGCAGGTTGAATTTCAACAAATTAATTTTATCGCGGCAATTTTCCAAAATTTGGTTAATGCTATATAAATAAATAAATAAATAAATTTTATCCTCTATTAACTGTTGAAAATATTGTAATCAAGAAGCGCCTGTGACTTTAACCTGTTAGCTTCCAAATATATTAAGCAATGTCTCAGATTTGGATTCAGTATTCGAATTGTATACGAACTAAATCTCAATTTAAAAAAAATTCTCACATGCAGGCGGAACAGGTAGGGGAGACAGGGGTTGGTTGCAACAAAATTCATATTTTGTCGCATTTTTTATGTATGCATTAAATCAAAATTATTGCAGCCCATATTAAAGCTTTATATCTTGGCACCAAATTAAGCTTTAGTAAAATTCCCTATCTCAAAAACTTTATCCACAGTAGCTTGTTTAAATGGAGTCTTGCAAGTGTTGCGACCAACCACGGCCCAATATGTTTCTCTGATCACTTTTATTTGAAATAAAACAACTAGATGCATTTCCAAGTTAAATTTCATATCCAATTTATGACAACAATAAATGTTAAATTAAATCAAAATTGTTCGCTAAATTAAGAAAGTTATCAAAAACACAAATGTTTAATTTTTATTGCCGAAATAAAAAATATCACTCCCAAACACAAATTTAAAACTTCCAAAATCAAACAAATTAGTTTATAGACATAAAAATAATTCTGTACAAGTTAGGCTAGTTTAATGATAATCTCAAAAAAGTACATCAGCCAGTTTCGTCATGGAATTTTTGAAATGGTTGAGCGAAGGCTTCAGCACTTCCATTCCCGGAAATAGCCGAAATGACGCGTAACAGCTTGGAGGCCACGTGACATCATAAGGGCACAATTACCAACTTTGCGGTACTTGCAGCTTAATTTTATTGACTATAAAACTTTATTAAGAACTTTATTAAGAAATATATTCAATAACAACTATAAAGTAATGTTGAGAAAAATGTATTAGATTTTATTCAAGGAAGTTAATTTTTCCGATGGATACACCTACAATTCAGAAGGTTTTTGAACATTCCATAAACTTTCTCATATCCGTTATGCCATAAATTGAAATGTCAAGGGTCCAAAAAGTGCTTAATGGATTTTAATTACAATCAGAATATCTCAGTGCAAGCTTATGAGATGGCCGATGCAATCACATGAGTGATGTTGAAATCGGTGCTCCTTACACTCAACTGCATGGTCACACCATCTGCCACAGCAAGCTTGGCTCTGACCAGAACATCATGACCTCCTCTGAAAACACCAGCAAGGAAGAGAGTGTGGGCATTCTTTCCCTCTGGAACTTTGTCAGATCTTTCACAAGCCTGGAGACCCACAAAGTCAATTATGGTCTTTACAGCCTCTGCAAGTTTGGAGAACGCAAAAGCGGCAGTTAGAATAACAAGTGATGAATGACAATAAGTTTAGTGAAAACACGTCAAGGCATTTGATTATCACCCACCATCAAGAGTCTTCATGTTGGAAAGTGCGTAGGTGTCCTCCAGTTCACATTGATCTCCAATTTCTTCCCAGGAGACTGAAAAGTTTGGCTTGATGACCTTCTGTGTATGGTCTGCTATGGTCAGCTCCACATCTTCCAACTGTTTATGTGAATAATTGATTCATCGATCATAAATTAAAATGAGCTGAATACAAGTGTAACGAATAATAAATCGCATAAGGTCATAATAAAAACCAAAGTATCTGATCTCAGAGGGCACTTACCACATATTCATCTCTGTATCCTTCCTCCTCAGGTTCCCCTGTGACAGGATCACAGTCCTTCACCAAGAACTTCATTGTGCAATTGAAGGTGGCTGCCACTTTTAATAAAAGTTTCAATAATTATCAATCAGCAAAGAGTGATAACCATCGAACAGCTTTAAGTTATTCATAGCTATAAAAATTCAAATACAAAGCTCCTTTAAATACAAAACAAATTAAAAAATTATACAATGTGGTTACAATCAAAACAACCAATGTATTTAAAAGAGCACCCTGAGTTGGATCATCTGGCAGTTGGACCACAGTGTAAGTGGTTCCAGGTTTTCCATAAGGAAGCGATGGTGCCGGAATGGTTCCAGTCACTCTAAACCCATCAGAATTCTCCATGTAAACGGTCACATTCTCCAGGATTTGATCATTTATTGTGTTAGTGCAATCAAACTGTTGGCAAAATTCAAATGTTGATGATCAGATTATCATCATGTTCATCAATTTGCAAGTCAAATGTAAACAAAAAGTCAGCATTATAACGATGATACCTGGAAGACAAAGTGCCGACCAAAGGTGTGCTTGATGCACCTGACAACATACTCAGTCTCAGCCTCTGTGAGCTCAATTGGGAGAGAAGATGATTTGAAGAGAGGACCAAGCCAATCAAACTCAGGAATAGCAGCCAGTTGCTCTAAAACATTAAATTATATTGATATTGAAATAATCTGTAATTCTTTTAACAAATATATTATTGTGCATGATGTTACAACTATACACACCATACATTGTAATTATATTGTATACACATAATTATCCATGCAATAACTACCTGCATAAACATCCTGTCTTGTAGCAACCTTTTCAGCCACCTTTGTTGGAATTGGTGCCTCTGTAGTGCTTGCAACTGGAGTATTTATCAACAGTTGAGTTGGCAATTAATTCAATATTAATTATAATAAGGTGGGTGAACTTTTGCCCAACATGTCATCACCAAGATCCATGCCCAGGGCTAAAGAGGCCAGTGGCAATTACAAGAAGGCTGCCAAAGCCTATGAGGGGACTAAAGATTGGGATCAGAATAAACCTCGAACACCCCGACAAGGAAGCCAGAATCATCCGTTTTAATATTATTATTATTACCATCATCATTAATATTATTATTAGTAGTTGCAGCAGCAGCAGTAGTAGTGTTATCATTATCGATTCAGCATATTTAAAAACATTTATGCCATTATGATCAAATGAGTAAAACATCTCAAAAAAACCATAGCCTACTCAGATTCTGATCCGTAACTAGCTTGGTATCCAGAGGGACAGTCTTGAGATCAAAGGGCATTTCGGACGGCTCCAATGTATAATGATGCAGAGCTGTCTCCAGACCTTTGATGCTAACTTGCAGTCCTGGGCAGTAAATTCATTTAGTAATTTAAAATATGAATGATAACATCACTTTTAGATTAAAATCTGCTTTCAAGTAAATTTTTGTCTGGCAATGGCTATTGCCTAATTTATGATGCAATCATGAGTTGCTGGTGATGAAAAATAATAACAATTATAAAAAATAATGCCGATAACCTAAAGTAAATTTAAGAACAGATTTACTATAGACCTAACCATTGATTATGTATCCCAGATTGAGGCTCTTTTGATTCTCCTTGAGAATGTTGAGATAGAAGGTAGCTCTGTCTCTCACTTCATCGTCCGTGTCCATTTGAGACCTCTCCAACAGAACGAGAACGCTGGGCAGGAGCTGTTCACACTGCGCTCCGAACTTCGCCAATGCACTGACTGCGGCTGCATTGACAAGGAAATTAGATTGATTAGCAAATTAGAATTGCAAGTACAAATTAAAAATGCAACAATTAAAAATTATATCACATTTATTAGCAGTTAATTATCCATCGATATTTTTTTGGCATTCATGATTTTATCATTTATCGGAAAAATCTATTTAATAAAAATATTCACAGACCAGCTCTGACTGCAGGGTTCTCGAGAATGACCCTGTTGTAGATGAACCTGATGTACTTGAACGGTTGAGGAGTCCTCGGCCCTTCCTGGCCCAAAAGGTGGAGAATCTTTGTGGCTAGCACTGTGTGCTCACAATCCTCTATGAACTCGCACAGATGAGCCAAACCTGCTTCTTTGGCATCAAAGTTCTCCTCAATGATTGATATGACAGACTCCACGATGGCCTTCTTGTATTCAAATCCACCCTGAGTGAGAGGAGATAACAAAATGCAGTCAATCATTTAGATGAGAAATTATATTTATCTAAATATATATATAATTATATCTAGTTCGTGAGAGCAGGCATTGGAGACTTAAAATAAAATCAAACCTCCTCTCTCAGCATTCCCGACAAGAACCCCATGAGAAGTGAATGCTTGCGAGGAAACTTCAAGCACAGAGACCTTGAAATAACAGAAGCATCACCATATCACATGGATGATTGATATATTGATGATGATTGCCATTGATGATCAAGCCAAAGAACCAATTTGTTTATGACCATTAAAGTTAAAATTTAATTCATAAATTCCTCCAAATCTATTGCAAAAAAAAACAAATAACTTTTAAAAGATAAACTTATAATCATCAAACCCACCGAATGGCTTGGACCACCACAACTTTGAATTCATCAGGAATCTCAGACATGAATGAAGTTATCTGCTTCATCAGCCTGTCCACACTGCTTTCATTGCCAATCTAACCAAATTTAATTCATCAATTGGTTTAAAGATCATAAAATAGAAATTGTAAGTAATTATTTGAATGTTTAAAAAAACTTGTTTAATATTTAAACTGTCTGAAATTCTAATCATCAACAAGCTATCGACCACCAGATACTGTTGGAGAGACTTAAACCTGACTTTGGAATTGATTATATGAAACTTGGCGACCACTCCTCCATTCCAGAGACTTCTTGCTCAGGGACCTTTGTCCGATATCATTCATGACTTCAAAGTTTATTTCCATCAATATGCAGATGACACAAGTCTCTTCACTATTCTCTCCAGCCATAGCCTGTCCAATCAACTCGGTAATCTGCGGAAGTGGACAGATGCCATCAATGATTGGCATCTCATTAACTCTCTTCAACTGAATCCACAGAAATCCGAAATCATGTTCATTGGCACAGCTGGCCCACCTAAAAACTCTGTCTTCTCCATCTTCCATAAATGTTGCAGGCACCCTCCTCCCTTCTACTACTCTTAAGTTCCTTGGTGTTACTTTTGATTCTCACCTCAGCTTTAAAGAACATTCCACTTCCATTGTCAAATCATGCAATCACCTCATCTAGGCAATTTGGCATATCCATCCACTCCATCAACACAACTTTTGTCCTTGCAAGCAGTCTCATTATCTCTTGCCTAGATTACTGCAATTCCCTTCTCTAAGGTACATCTGCCTCTTTGATCCATTCCTTGCAATGTGAACAAAACAAACTTGCTAAACTTGTTCTTCTTAATCCCACCCTTAATAGCACTGACTGCCTGAAGCAATTGCATTGGTTACCGATCCATAATCGCCCTCATATATCGAACTCTCGTGACATACAATCCACCCTATCTCCACCACCTCATTCTCCGCCACCACACACCTGGTCTTCATTCATCTTCCACCATTCAATTACAACAATCAACAAGTCATCCCTCATTGACAGAGTCTTCTCATATGCCTCTCCTGCTGTCTGGAACACATTAATCCCCCTTGTAAGAGCTCAACCATCTCTAGAGCTCTTCAAACATCACCCGAAGACCCACCTCTTCAGGTCACCATGAAGCCAACAAAGTTACAAGGTTTCTCTGATGCAATGCAAATGGCACATTATTAATTAACTATTATTATTATTAACATCGCTAAAATGGCTAATCACCATTTTATAGATTTTATAACTACCCTATCTGATTAACCATGCAACAAAAAAACATTAAAACCTTGAGGAGTGTGGTGATGGCCAAAGTTGCAATGCTCCTGTTGCTGTCAGTGATCAGGTTTTCAAGATCAACATTACATGCTGTTACAGCTGCTGGATGTTTCATGGCAACCTAGAAGCAAGTACAAGGCCAAAAAGTTTGAGGTCATTCCAGTTATCAAAATTTCAGTACAGTTTCTAATAATCAAAAGCCAGTCGATATGCTACTGAGAATACTAAATTAGAAGTATGATGGCAATTCAAATTTGTATGATTAAACAGGATAACTGTGAGACAAAAAAGAAAATGCAACTGACTACAAATCCAGAACCCTCAACAAGAGTTCATCTTAATTGCTCTACTGACCTAGCTAACAAATTGATATAGAATCAAATCTGCACCTTGTTCAGAGTCCTGACTGCTGCAAATCTGAGAGTCGGCTTGGACGATCCGCAGAAGAGTTGAAGGACAGATATGGCAGGGCCGAGCTCCTTACTGGTTGTCTTCTTCATGTTAACAATGGCATGTGCTGCCTCGTAGATCACCATCTCGCTTTTGTGGCGCAGACAGCTCTCGATGAAATCGTACATTGGACCCTCGCATCTGAATTGATATGAAAGCTATTAAAACATTTCAATAACAACGTGGAGAACCAAAAGATGACAAGTTGCCATAGGTTGAGGAAATGTCAATCGTTATTATCGTCCTAATAATTTACCCGGCATCATCTTCCTCCAGCAGTTTGCATGCAATTCTTATCTGCACAGAATTAATAATTTATCAGTCCATTTTTGGTCTTAAAAAGTTTCCATTAAAACTGAAATCACCAGATGGCAGTAGGCATAGGGAGACTTGAGGGAATGCCTGGTGAACTTGGAAACAAGTTTGGTCACAGCCAACTTGTCAGATTTCCTGATGTGGTACAACAGGCCCAATGCATGGTACTGATTTAGGTGTGAACAAAAAGTCATTAACCATATGTTATTCAATGGTCGATAATGGCAAAGATGATGTTGATAATCTTACATACCTGGACCATAATGCTGTCACTATTCACAGCTTCCTGGGCTTCACTGACCCACCTCTTCACAACATCACTATTGTGTCTGGACAGGTGCTGTAACACAACAATTAATATATATTTATGTCCTTAAATGTGAATAACTCTTCCACAAACAACAAGTATTTCTTTAATAAATAATCTAGATTACATTAATTTTGCTCAATACCTCAGAAACAAAGACTTAGCATAAACAGTAAAATGCATGGCATGCAATGGCAAATGCAAACAATACAGAGACATGAGATGAGAAAATCTATAAAATCATAATCCAACCCACCAGAGCAGAAGCAAGAGCAGCACTGGAAACACTTGGATCCTTGTCAACAATGGCTTGCTTCATGTATCTTTCGATGCTCTGAAGCATGCTGGCCTGAAATAATGCTCAACTGTGAACAAGTGAATGCTAATGAAGATATGTTGGTGAAGAGGATTTATGCAATTATTACACAAATAATCCATTCCATTGAAAATATTTAGACCTCCATTATGTCTCATGGTATATGATCATGGTTATAGTTATATTTTAGTTTTATAATTTAAAATGCTAACATATTTTGCACTCCTCTCTTTATGCATATGTAATACTAACAACAATAGCGTTCAAATGACATATAAACTATCTTGACAAAGGATAAGAAATAACTAACATCAGTGATCCTGCAAAGTGCTCTTATAGCTGGAGCTCTGAACTGGTCCTCCTATACAAACATGAATGTATTTTTAGATTGCTACATATTAGCTTCACTATGTATTACAATTTTGCATATTTAACAGAAATAGAATATTTCCATACCTTGCCAGTCATATCCTTGGTCAAGCTACTGGTTACAATAATAACATCATCTGCAATGTCTGTCATCAGCTTAATGCATAGATATACAAGCCTTCTGAGGGTTGTCTGAAGAAGTAAACTCAAATAACAATCAAAATAATATAAAATCAGGATTTAAAAAATTTTCAGTATATAAGACAATTTAAATTAGATTAAAGAACCCACATCTTTTGACTGAAACAGCTTGGTCATTGCAAAGAATGCTTCTGTGGCTTCTGTTTTTCCAAGTTGTTCTCCCTAAAATAACAGGTGAATGACATTCTAAGCCAAAATGGAAAAATCGCGATAAAAAAAAAAATTAAGTACTTGATTGATGATATACATAATCTTGGTAAGAATAAGACAACATTTCTTTGCATTGACTGGAGTTTCATTGAAGGTGCGAGCCTATTGGATTAAATGTCAAATTTACGAAAGCCATCGCAAATATGGCAACACATCAATAGTTGATCTATTTACCTCTTGAAGCACAGAACTCTTCTCCAAGTTGTAAAATGGATTCCCTCCAGCTACCAATTAATATCAACATTTCATTTTTTAATTGATAATCCAGAACTTTAAGCATCATGCTCCGCAATAAGTCAATGTACCTTCCTCCTCTTTTTTGTCTCTCTTCATTTTAGAAACTAACTTTCTATATAAGGGCTTTAATTTTAACTGTCGTAACGGGCACCCGCAAGTATAGTCAACACTACACGTCAAAAATGAGTGACGCATGCGCAAGTATTGGTTTCAAAATTTTATCAGATTAGTAGCATTGCAAATTATTTTATAATTATAATTGTGTTAATTGTAAACGAATTTTGTTAATTAATTAAAATTAACATTAATTTGTTATACGAGGGTGCATACCTGCGAAACAATGAACTAACTGCAAATGAAATTAATAACAAGTTCAAATGTCTGCAACCTCTAAAGTATTGCAAACGTAAAATGTAATTTTTGTAATTTACGCAAATGATGCGCTAAAGTTATAGTTTCCTCTTGTCGAGAAGAGTAGGTTTTCACAGACTTCTTTTTGTAGCTTGCTGTTCTGCTTGGCCGTAGGTGGTTTTTAATGTTTTGACGTTTTATGACGGCAAACGATTATGTGCAACAAATGTAAATATTAAATTGTTGCTATTTCGTTTAGGATTTAATAAGACATGGCTTCCGAGCTTTCTGATTCTGATGTCGAGAAGGCAATTAATGAAATAACCAAAGGTTCAGTAATCAAACAGATAGCTTTGGGAGCAACTGCAGGAGTGTGAGTTTTTGCTATCTTTGATTTCAAATGGTTCGATTTAGAATTTTTCGTCAAGTTTAACCTGGTAAAATTCATTGCTTATTTTTGCATGTTAGTTGCTCTGGACTTGTTTTTTCAAGAGTGGGAAAGGTTGCATCATTGGCTATTGGTGGTACTCTCATATTTTTGGCTGTGAGTTTGACAATTCTCCCAACAATAATCTAGCTTTATGATTTTTAGAACAGTTGATTTTGCCATTTTATTGAAGTAATTTAAGTTATCTTCAAATATATATTAAATTATATAAATGTATATGTGTAAATTATATTTGGATTCAAAACTATTTATAATATATTATGAGAATTGAAAAATACCAATTTATAAACGTTCCATAAAGGTTGCCAATAACCAGGGCTGGGTGCAGATCAATTGGAGTACAACAGACAAAATCATTAACAAAGCAAAAAAGAAGCTTGAAACCTTGGAAAGCAAGAGGACGAGGGTTAATGCAATGAAAATTAAAAAAGATTTTGTTGTCAGTTATTGAACTTTTTATTTGCCTTCAGGTGAAGAGATTTGCTAAGAAGAATGTCTCTCTTGTTGTTGGATTCCTGGGAGGATTTTCCATTGGTGTTGCCTTATAAGCCAAGTTATGAGTTTATGCTGAGTGAAGTTTTGAGTTGATGTTGAACATTTCCAAAGCTGTGCTTTTCTAATCATGTTTGTGTCTAAGTTAGCTAGGTTTCAGGTGACCAATGATAATTTGATACAATCTCATGCATTTCTAACAACTTCTGTTCTCATTAGGCTTAATAAACGAAGTAGAAATGTTGATTTTTCTAATTTTGCTGTTGAGTAGCAATTTCATTTCATAGGTTGCTGATATTTTTGCTTGTATTAGCATCATGGTTTCCATCTCACTTCTTAAGTTTAGTAAAGGCAATATAGGCTCATATTTTGTTTGGCCTCGTTTTGATAAATGGTCTCCTCAGACATCGCCCCTGGTACCCAGCAGTTGATGGAGAGTTGCTTTTGTAACAATAATTATTTGGGCTCTCCCACCGACCATAACTTTGAAACGGTGAAAACTGATGGCTCACGGAAACTGCAGTGATTTACTTAGCACTAGTTTTAAGTGAAGTTGTCTCTAGGCCTTTATATGCCTTGTGAAAGCCGTTTGTGACGTGCGTCTGCCCACTACCTTTTCAGTCTACACAAATTCATAAATAAATATCCGAAATAATTTGTTTTACTAAGTGCAAATTCATAAAACGACATAAGTACATCGAAGAGCTGGCGGTTATCGAATGTGAGGCGTGAGGAATGTGTGGTTTTGATGGGTTCAGTGTTTTTGGTAAACAAGCGACGCTCACCTGTTAGCCAGGTGATGCCAACAGAGTATCGTATCGTTTTTTATTTATAAATTCCGTGCAAGTGCACAAAATGCCATTATTGGCTGGATGTTGCTGTTTCGATACATTGGTTAGGGGGAGCCGAGCCAGCGCAGTTTTTACTCTGGTTAGTAATTTTGTCTGCTACAAGCTGTTATGATCTGACAAAGTGGTTACGTCGGGGCAGAAAGACATGGGAAAGTAATAAGTAATACAAATAAATAACAAGTATTTATATACTTATAAAATATAGAGTCAAAAATAGATATCAGAAAATAAAAATGTGGTGTGCTTCTATAACATCAAACAACAATTTGACAGAACCATCCTCATTCCATGAGGAATGTTCAACTTTGGATGGCAATTAATTATTTGAAGACAACTTGCACCAAGAGATTTATCAAAATTGTATTTTGATAGAAGACTAAATAGGTGCAGATTATAATGGATGTGGAATGGTATAACATATGTCATACATGTAGATAGATTAGAACAACTTAACAAGTTTTTTATTAAATGGGATGATTACAATAAGAGAACTTGGCATGCAGGTTGGCCGAATGGGTTGCGTTCCTGCATGCGGTCATAATAGCAACAGTTGTAATGTTGGGTTGTGTTCACAACCCAGCCTGCACCGCCAGGGAGCTCCCTCGGGTAGGGGCGCTATATAAATGGTAGATCGATTAAAAAGTGCCTTCACATCCCATTCGGATACATAAGGCACTCAAAAGATTGGCTAAATACAAAAAACAAACAAACTAGAAAACAGAGAATTTTACAAAGTGTCACCACAGAAAGGTCCTTTATTCACTTTGAGTGAATATATTTTTTTAAGACTGCCATTCAAGTCCGACTTTGCAATCTAGAATTGTCATATTATGACAAAGTGAAGGAATACCTTCAAATTATTAGAATTTTAATCATTTTAAATCAGTTTTAATGTTTAAACCAGTGTAAAATAATGATAAATTGATTTGAAGGTCATAGCAATAATAAACTTCATCATTGACGTTGATATCCTTGTAAGACTTCATGCTCTAGAGAGGCAAGCAGAACCACAACAAGTATTCTTGTACATGCCTCCTGGTGAGCACTGCTTATTATTTGCAAAATAACCACAAATAGTTTGTATTTAACAATTCACAATTAAAGTATTTGCAAATTTTGTTCTGATTGATCATGCAGATGAATTATTTCAGGCATCATTCCCTTGATGTACATTGAGTTATTTGTCAGCGTTGGAATTTTCATACTCGGCATTCTTCTGCTGATTGGAATAAATTACGTAAGTCTTAAGTGGTCCAGTCTTAGTGTGGGAATATTTTCCATTATGACACTGACTTCACGTGTTTGTATTATTGATTATTTGTTTTTGTTTTTTTTTTTTTTATAAATAATGTGCTTTTGTATGAACAATGAAAAAAATATTACTGTTCATGCCAGAATTATTAACAATAATAGTTAATATTGCAACTATTGTTCTAGCAATATGAAGGTCACAAATTCATAAAAGCTTGGGTGATCGGAATGGCCGCTGATCGAATTTAT
This sequence comes from Hirudo medicinalis, assembly GCA_011800805.1. Classification (NCBI taxonomy): domain Eukaryota; kingdom Metazoa; phylum Annelida; class Clitellata; order Hirudinida; family Hirudinidae; genus Hirudo; species Hirudo medicinalis. The sequence goes on along the minus strand of MPNW01000160.1, from coordinate 38,271 downwards.
GACATCTTCCTTGGTGTTTACATCATGTCATGGACAGGGGGTCACAGATTCAGGGTTGGTCAATGCATTTTCTAAAGCATTTAATGCATTTGGTCTAGATTTGCTAAACCAAATTTTATTGCCAATATTTTTATGGAGAAATTAAAGTTTGTGATTTTGTTTCAGGAAATGATCTATGTGATTCCTGAGAGCATTGTTGTGGCAATATATTGGGTTCTGAATTCATTTATTTTTGTAAGTTTTTCTTTTTTGTTCATAAAGACTATAAAGAATTATGTAGAGATGAAGAAATAATTTAATACTAGATATGATCAGTTTCTCCAACATGAAAACTAATCATTGCTAAACATAGTTTGGTCAGTCCAGTTGTATGTATAATATCATATTGCTGAGATTCATTAAAAGAATTGCCTAAATTTGTGAAATGCTTTCAGATTGCAGCCTTAATATGTGTTCTATCATATTGGCAAGAGCTCCTTGATGATCTTTATGGCAAGGAAAGAAGGATCAAGTACTTCAGGAAAATGGCCAACATCAGGAGTGCTGCTCTCAGTGGTCAGACCACTCCATTCAGGAGTCATTATGGTTCAAAATCCTCCCTCATGATGTCACAGAGTTCAATAAATCCAAGTTTTGTTCAGAAATATTAGTAACTTGCCAATAATAGCACAGGCTATTGATCTAAGTTATAGTTGCTCTTTCTTGTTTATTGTTATGTTTTATATTGTTACACTTCTTTGAGTTGTTGACCCATGTTCTGTCAGATTGTTAACTTTGGTTTTCATCTCAAATGAATTTTAACTCAGTTATTTAGTTGTTATAGAGATTCTGTAGTCTTTAAATCTAAAAACAGGATTGGATATATTTCCATTAAAAATCAGTAGTGTTGCCATATGTATACATGAATTTGCAATGTACTCATCTGGCATGATAGTGGAATGGTTTTTAGCTAGTTGTCAGAATTATTGGTTTGTTTTTTAAAGGCTATTACTTTTGGAAAATTGTTTATTTGAAGCATTTATAATTGTTTGCGGTTCAACAATGTGAACATTTTTTTACAACTTTTTAGAAATCTCAAGCTTTAGCATTCTACTATTAACATTTTTGCTCAAATATATCTCCTGCCACTACTAACAACATTTAATACTCTTAAACTTTTGAGTTAAAAGTTTTTTCACAATGAAAATGCTATTAAATTTAAAATATATTTTTATTAAAACTCCATTTCTTGTTCATTAAAGAGTTGATGAAATCTAAACTTTAGAAGATATTATGAGAATTGGAAGGCATATTGGTGGAGGACCACATCTACTTTTATCGTAAAACTCTCTTTCCATTGTCATCCAATAAAAGTTTCCAATTCCCATCTTTCCTCCCTAAAATAATCTGTGATTTCTTTGCTTACCAACTGGAAAAGTTCCACATCTAGACCATGATCAAACCTAAAACTTCAGAAATACTCTGTTTTCATGACTTTCTGCAAACGTACCCAAGCAGAACGCTCGTGCTTTGCCAGCCGCTTTTTGCCGACCTTTGCGTTATTACCCGTTTCATCAGATATTTCTATTTCGTCAATCAATTTATAATATATAACGCCCTTTTATTACCAAATTCAATAAAATAGGAATAAATTGTTTGACAAAGTTAACGCGTGCAGAAAACAGGATTACGTCGTTTTTAATTAGCGTTTTTGTCTGCTTAAAAAGACTCTGTAACACTAATCAAAATCTTTGTAAGCATCCATGTGAAAACCGTTAGCTACTTTTGTTAATCGCAAAAATTAATGCATGTAATTTTTTTGCTTAGCTGAACAATAACTTTTTAATAAAAAGTGCCGAACAACAAAGGAAACCAATTGGAAATTCTGGGTTACTCATGAAAAATTAGATTATCTCCGACTGCAATTTTTTGAATCATTCAACCACCAATGTGGATAGTCTTTAGCTGCAGCTGAAAGAATTCCGTTTGTATTCGAATCAACAACTTAAATTTCTACGTGTTAGTTTTATCAGTGTTGTGCTAGAACGTAAGCCTAGCTCTTATAGTAACGCAGAGTTATATTAAACTTCGTGATGACTCGGAAATTACTTAATTCTTAGTTAATTTTGAACAACATAGAAACCTGAATTAAGAAGAGTTTTAATAAATATGATCGCCCTGATCAACTCTGTGAAAATTTTTAAGATTGCCATAAGGAGAAACCAAACATTTTAGTTATCATATTGGCACATCAAAATAAACGTCTTTATTTTCAAAGTTCTACTTTCTACTTTCTTTATCGATGGAATAAAGATGACTATTTGTTTAAGATAGCGTTACAACTTCACCAAAAATTACAAGACAAATTACTACGTCTTGCATCGATTTATCGAGAAACCGTAAACATTCTGAAGGACATCAATCTGTCAGTTGTTTTGGAGAGAACTCCACTGGATAACCTCGCTGAGTTGCTAGCATTAGGATAGGACAACATAATTTTATATCCAGTGATGGAAAACACATCTCTATCATTATTGTTACGTTTTCATATGAATTTGCGCAACTTTAATATTTTTTTTATTATTCTACAGTTATAAATCATTCTGACTACATTCAATGGAATGACTTGAAAAAGCATATAGCTCTGGTGAATTAAAAAGACAAAAATCATTCAATTTCTTGAAATGTTAATATTTTTTAGATTTTGTCGATAATTTCTCATTCTAAACGGTCAGGCGTGTTTCCAGATGGCGTTTTTGTAATCACAATTAATAGTTGACACCCGTGGGAAAAAGTTTTAATCCGCACAGGGCTGTACACATTTGAGTACAAGGAGATTGGAGAAGCTAATGATGCCTTGCTCTTTGAAAGTCATCGAATAAGAACGAAAATGGATGTAAAATGTTCACTTGAAGAATGTGGGTCGCGATCGACGACAGAAAATTCGTTAGGGTTATAAACAATCCTTCTGCTCCGAGCCATTTAAAAATTCCTTCCATATTTTTCTGTCGAAGTTTGAAAAATGACTCGCGTCCTTGCAGCCCATGATAAAAATTCGTCTTATTGATCGGCCAAACCAATGGTTGTTCTTTACGATTTCACCTCAAAACGAGACTAATTCATTAGAATTTTTAGATTCATAATGAATCTTACGACTGCATAACGAGTGCGTAGGAAGGCTATGATAAAAACACTCCTTATTTTTTTTTGTACGGAAAAATCCATACATATGAGTCCCTGTGTTCGAATTGTTTCCACTTTTCTCTTAATTATTGAAAAACGATGGTTGGTAATTAAGCTTATAAAACTTGCCAGGTTAGCTCGGTATTGCTCTTCTCGGAGGATGAAGCAATTTCGAAAGAGTAATGGCAATGCGCAGGATCCTCAAAGCGATTTTCGCGATGATAAACAAAAAACACGTCCCGAGTGCAAAGACATTTAGCAAAGAATAACAATCAATTAAGAGTCAAAAACTCAAGGTTGATGCCTGAACGTTATTTATGGAGATCGGAGGCGCTGACGGACGCAGAAATTAAAATAAGTCAAAACAAAAACAACTTCACCTCAGTCTTCATGCTCGATTTAATTTGTTTTCCATGTCAAAGATGAGGTTGCAACTTGAAAGCCTACACCGTCTCGGGAAGACGCGACTCGAACGAAAAACCGAAAATCGAGATTTTGTCTGTTTTGGATTTTGCCGGAGTCGAGCGAGGTACATTCTTTCGCTCTGAGATTCAATGCTGCCCCAACTATACGATCTCCTTTGGAAAGAGATTTAAGAACTCGTTCTTGCACACGCTCAGGAGCTCCGGGGATATCAATTTAATAGGAGCTCAAAAAATACTCCCCAAAGCCACCCCAAAAACAGGCAAGCACGATTCACCTGCCAGACTGTTTTATTTACTTGCGGGTATGCCTGGCTCATTCCTGGCTCGGCGCCGTAAAATCTACTAAGTGATGATCCTAATGCTTTCAACAGATTTTTCGCACTTTCTTACACACGACATAGAAAACATTTTAAAAAAAGAACCACGAAGTGTTTTCTCGCCTTCCGGCCAAAAGTTTACTTTTCGATACACTGTTTACAAAATAGTGTTTGCTCGCACGGTGGATAGATACAACGATGGCCAGCTATTCAAGAGTTCATTGCGATGCGAACAAATATTGGAACTGACGAAGTTTAACTTACGAACATTCAAGGCAGAGACTGCGATTCGGCCCCATACAAATGGAATCGATCACGGTGATGTCGGACGCGAAAACACACTTTACATACGATTACATTGTGATACTATCACAGGCCATGATACCGCTTCCTTGATATTCCTAATCACAGACAACAGCGCAGTAAACTCAAGATGGGAAGCATAAACAAAACTTGGGGAAGAAACATGCAAGATTTTTAACGAATCTCAGATCCGTTGGAGTTGAATGCGACACCAAGCCATTCATTCTTCGAGTCGAGAGTTACGGACGAGGAAAAGAAATTGCGCACCAGGAGATATTTTCCAACATTTATCGTCTAAAAAGTAGCTTTCCTAGAAAATGTAAAAAAACACGAGAAAGTTGCTCTTATAACAAAGATATCGCGTTACCAGCCTCTTTATATTTTCTCCAGGGCCCATCCAAAAAAGCAAATAATCAACAGATTATTCGAATCACTTTCAAGCCAGTGATAAGAGCAAGACTTTAAAAAGTGGGTCCTAGCACAAAACAAAGAAAACAAAAGACTCATAAAGTAAATCTCCAGACGAAAATAACTCATAAATTAAACGGGAAAGCTGTATGCAAATTTATGAGTCCGATGTTGTAAATCAACTCCGGTTTTACGGTGGTTTGTGGAGCAGATGATTGATCTAATCTGAGCTGATTCAAGATATCGACCGATGGAGTACATAAGAGAGTATTAGAATATTAACCCTGGGAGAATGAAAAGGCGAGATTATCAATTTAATCATAAATAAATTCGCGTGCATTTGCCAAAAAAAACTGTTTCTTCTGAGGTGGCGACTCACTCGCTTGACTTGAAAAGCAATCAGCGAACCAATACGATTCGAAGCTTGAAATTCTAGGGATAGATCGAGGTCATCTTTGAAAATCCCCAACAAGTTCTAGGTGCACTCGCATTGTTCAACGACCATGTTTGGAACCCGACTGAGGACGATGTTCTTGCTTTCGTCGAAGTAGATGATAGAGATGGAGCTGAATTTCCTACCTGTACAGCACTTGACGGCAACGCTGCTGTTCTTGAGGTGAACATAGGGACTGGTTCCCATGTATCCATCAGGACAGTCGCCGGAGCAATAGTAGGCGTTGTAGGAGGCTGGAACGATTATCCAGTTCCAGCCCATCTCGGCGAAGTTGATGATGAGCGGGTAGCGACAGCAGCGTCTCTCTTGGTCTCCTTCGATGCAATCTTCATTTAAAGTCCTCTTCAATCGGGAGGATATGGGCTCTTTTACTTTCAGGAACAAGTACGGCTTCTGTTCGAAAATGAAACGGACGTTTTTAGTGTTTTAGGCTGTTATCACTTTTTGCTTTCTTCTTTTATGTTTGCCACATATTCAGTCATTAATTATTTAAAGTCTAGATTTAATTTATTTTTTATAAAATCTATTTTAATTTAACGATCGGGTGGAAAAGGTGGCAATGAAATCGTAAGAGCTCACGTAATTTTCCTCATCTTCTTGAAGTGGCTTCACAACGGGCAGCGGCGTTCCCGTGGAATCTGAACCAACGACGTTCATTAGAATTTCGCTTTTCCGCTGGAGGAACCAGTCTCGAGCTGGAATCGTGATGTTGAAAGTGTACCATCGGTTGGTTTCATTGGCCACCATGGTGAGCCTCTTCTTTAAAACGAGTCTGTTCTCGAATGAGATTAGGAGCCAACCGGTCCATTTGGGTTCGTACCTCTTTGGCTTTCTGACGAACAAGCCCAGTGAGGCCCTCTCCAGGCGTTTCGTGAAGAGGTCATTCTTCAGATGGAAGCGACATTCATCGTCTGCCTCGGTTTCGTCGTCTGATCGAGAAAAGTGGAATCAACGATTAATTTTTTTTAAATTTTGTTAGAAAATCCAGTTTAATCAAATGCAATATAATGATTAATTTCGCTAGAAGCTAAAATACCAATGACTAAATCCGTGGGCTTGAGGAAGACTACGTAACAAAGATGATCGGTTAATGTTTAAAAAGGTGTTTCAGACCCCCGCAAAAACCGACTGAAAATAAATCAATTAGCTGTTGACATCCAGTTTACAGAAGAATGAAGGCTAACCTCGGTATCAAGATTTAGCACAAGGAAAATTTTTCTTCTACACGCAAAAAGAACAATATCTTTAAATGTTTCTCAGGTATTAAAAAAATGGAAAGGCATTTAAATGATTCAAATTCATCAGAGCCGTAAGCTTTTTAATTACGACCACGTTATTCAAATGTAAGCAATTAGACTATTGACAACTGCTGATGGTTATTACCGACGATGTAAGCAGCGGACTTTGTACGAGTATAAAAATAGGTCGCCATTTAGTGAAGAAATCTTCGAACTGGTTTTCGGATCTTGGGAGGTCAAAACAAAATGAAATCCGTTCAATTGCTTCCCAATTTATTTATCAGCTAAATGACCGCCATCATAAAGTGATCGAGCGAGTCAGAAAAGACGTTCCCAAAGAATACGAATTCAGTTAGTGGAAGTCTGAGAGACCTCCCCCTTAGAATGAAGAGATTAATTTGGTGTCAAAAAATTGCAATTGAATTTGTAATCTACGATAAAATAGATTTATTTACGTCAACTTTGAACGCAGCGAGGTTTTGAAAAGTTGAGATTCTCCGAAATAAGGTCCAAAGTTAATATGTTTCAATAGGATGTCAGATGTCTGTTTTTAAAATCTCAAAATAGTTTCAGCTTTGCTTAATAAAGAACTGGAGAAGTCTAAAGAGTGACAACTCCACCAGTCACACGACTCCCGCACTGCTCTCGTTTTCGTCATCACCACCGCCATCCTCAAAATAGACCAATTAGGAAGAGGTCATGTTGACAAATACATTCAAAAAAGTAAATAAAGCAGCTAGGAGAGATGAGGCATTTTACTATAAGAAATAATTTTTTAATTTCATTTTCTTTGACGACAACCAATAGTTCCACTTCAGATTATTCCATCGTTCCAAAGTAGCACCTTTATTCCTTCCTTCACGACATTTTCAAACTAGTTTTTTTGTGTAGGAGTTCCTCCAACGAATGAGATGTTTTGTTGTTGTTTAACTCGGTAATTAACTTTTTTTCGCAGATGAGTAATTTTGACGATTAATTGATCGACTCTTAGTAACAATTAAAATATATGTAATATAAATAATAAAATAATTAATATAATTAATATAATATAATTATTATATATATACATATATTAAATATATTACATATAATATTAAATAATAGATATATATGTATGTAATTTTAATTACCATGCACATATGTAGCCGTAATGATAAGCTAAAATAAATTATAAATAACAACTTTGAACAAATAACAAATGCAATATCCAAGTTCCAGCCAACCTGAGGCCTTTCCAAAGAGGATGAACGTCGATTTGGGCTCGTCGTCATAGCTGTTGTGATCCTTTCCGACCTTGTCGATGAGCGCCTGGAGACGTGGCACCTGTGGAATGGTGCTCACGCTGATGTTCGGTGGAGCATCCAAGTTGAGCTTCCTCAGGATGTCTCGCTTGACCGACTCGACTCGATAGCTCTTTATGAAACCCTGCACTCCGGGACAGGAGTGACTGGAATTGTCATCCGTGTGCTCCGAATAATGATGGAGGTGAGGACAGCTGGAGTGGGCGTCGAGCTCCTCTTCGAATTCCGGATCCAACGTGTTGTCGCCGAGGCCGTCGCTACTTCCAGACGTGATGTCGTCGTCTGTCGCGCACTTATCAACGACAAGAAAAGAGAGGAGAAGGACCACGAGTAGGCTCTTGAAAACAGTCGATGTTAAAACTAAGGGAGAGGAGAGTCTTTCCATTTGATGAGAGTGGAGGCTCTGAGATGAAAGTCCAATGAAGCTGCCGAAGGATGGGAATGAGATGGTGCGATAGTCCTGCAAAGAATCATCTCCAAACTGGAAATCTAGAAGTCTGACATTGTCTCGGGGTCGAGTTAGAATGACCAAGACAAAGAAATCGAGTAAAGTCAACTAAATAGCAATAGTTATGCCGATTACGATGCCTATTAAGTGCTTATCGATAGCTTTGCTTGACGGAGCTGTTAAAAAGAGATAAAAAAACCTTTCCTTCTCAAATTCGCCTGAACATCCCGAGCTCTATGGTGGAGTTCGGAGGAGAGCAAGTGGCTTAAATAGCGTAGTGTCTTTGTGTGGCAACTCGACTACAACAACAAACTTCTGTGCTCTGATCGATTGCCGCTCATCGCGCGCGTGTGACAGGTGTTGCCTTTCCGAGACGATCTCCTTCACATCCTCAGAAGCACACACTGATGACTTCTCAAGTCATCGGCTTCACATCGGTGATTATCACAATATTTAAAAAAAAAACTTATTAAAAAATAACATGTTTATCCTAACCACGCGGTGCTCAGCGGATGGTCGGATAAAAAGAGGCGCTGATGGAGACATGAATGGATGGATGAATAGATAAATGAATAGATGGTTGTTAGAACGGATGGATGAAAGGATAAATGAAGAAATGAATGAATGGTTGGGTGAGCGTTTCCCAGCTAATCAAGAGCTCCGATAGGCTGGAATTTTTGCAAGATTTTTCTTAATGAGCATGTTGACATGTGTTTTTGTCGAGAATTTGAAACTGAAAGCATTCCAGCGAAGGACACTAAAGTTGCTAAATTTAGATCCCTTTAGGGGCGAAAACACTGCAAATAAGCATAAGCATTCCTCCCGTCCCAAATCATCCCAGTGCATGAAATGCGAAAGTGAAACAAGAATTACATCAGCCACGCCGGATGCCAAGCTAATCCTTGTGTCAGCAGAAAAAAAATTTTGTTAAATTTGAAAAAAAAAATAAATAATTAATAAAAGTCGGATCTTTTTTCACACCAAGATTTTTACGTACAACGTTCTCGTAAAACGGCATGGATGATGGTGATGATGACGATGTTGACAACGGATGATAGGCTGATAACGTCTGCAGACGACATGTGGTGATGGTGATGATAAAAGTGACTATAAAATGGTTATGATGTTGTCATGTAATTTCTCACATTCACATTCAGAATTCGCTTGTAAAACCTGCTCCAAATGAAAACAAACAAACGGCTCGTTATTTCACAATTTTCTTTTCAATTGAGAAACTTTAGTTCGAATAATTGAAAGTGCGCAATTTGAAAATTTAATCCGATCAACTTTAAATGCCAAGGACGTTCTGGATTTGTGTCAACCTTGACTTTTTTCGAGAACAATCTTGAAGTAGGCTGAGCTAATTTTCAGACATTTTAAACTAAAAAAAATTAAGTGGACCACAGTTTTGATAAAGCCAATTGTCCGTGAACGCGATTTGAAGATAAGAGTTTAAATGATTTGCTTTTATTAATTGTCCAGTGTAACTTGTAAAATTACTTTTCTTTTAGATATTTATTCACCCATAATCCGTTGATTGTTTTTGTGGACCAATCTTATCGAAAGTGATGACGACTTAAAATAAGGAATCACACACTACTTGTTTATGGACAGATCTGATCGTATGGGATCTACAAGCCGCTTCTCTGTAGAGAAACATATTTTTTGTTCTGAATATTAGGTCCTCATTACAACTCAATTTTAATTTTTTTGCATCCTAGTATACATTCTGAGGATCTGAGGATAAGCCATTGTCCTGCATCTTGTTCACGGAAAAAAGTATAAATTGAACCTATTTTGGTTAACGAATGTTTTACATAAAATTGGCGTGTTTTCTGCACGTCATGAGTTGATATTGACATTTAGAAATCGTCGTGCGATTAATTGATAATAAAATCAAAACACTCCTTCTAACCTTTGGTTGAAATGTCTTAAGCTTTAACTGAGAGTCTAAGTCTCAGAACAAAGGAATTAAGTTGTAAATATTCCCAATTCCAAATTATATTTATTTCTCCATTTTCCAATTACCATGAGACCAAGAAAGGTACGATTCGATCATTCCATATCTCGAAAATCTTTGGTTTCCAGACTCGGTTATTGTGAAATTTATCATGATGTACACATGACATTGAAGTTTATTTACAACTGATGATTATCAACAACTCATGTTCGTGAATAAACACATATATACACTCGGTGACATTTGCATTAAAATCAATTCGTTAGATAGTCTTTGTATAAACATACATGCAAGCAAGAGAAAATAAACTTCAGCGAATGTTCTTGCTTCGAGCGAAACATCAACAAAATATATCCCCAAGTCTTTGGTCTGCCATAGAATAATAGACTTACTAAGCTAGTGAATCAGCTGGGAATCCTTTGGCAATTTGAGATGTCCAAACCTGATAAGAAATACAAAGGATGTTTTATGTGATCAAGTTATAGCTCAATTTCCTAAATTTTTTAAAGGCGGGAGTAAAAATAAAATAAATTTAGACAGACAATTTCTTTCTAAAACTCACCAGGCTAGTCTAACAACATCGCAAATCCACAAAATTACTTCTGTATAAAAAGAGCTAAAATAAGTTCATTATTTCAACAAACGAGTAATAGAGAAAAAAAATCAATAGACAAACAATCAATAAACACAATTTAAACGAAATCGTTACATTGATCCGGCGTTTCAGGTACGAACTGCCAACCCACTTTCAAAAATTTGAATTCAATCCGGATGCTCTTAGGTAAGTGTCTTTGTTTGTTGCTCCCTGATAAATCAACTGCAATTATGAAAGCATTACATCTGTATATGCCCGATTTGTCTGTAAAAAGTTTGCTATTGAATAATTAGTAACCTTTATTTCTCGAATAGATATTAGCAACAAAATGTGCATTGCTTTAATGTTGATTTGAAATAAAAAAATTAGCAGCATAATATACACTAATTAATTTAGTAATAAGTCGTTTCATCGAGCGCTTTCGTCGAGCCGTCCGTTGACAAAAACAACCAAACACGCAAACAGTCGACGCAATAGATGACTAAATGGACTTTTTTAGTACTGTCGCTTTAAACTGAATAAATCGAAGCTTGTTGCTTCGACAAAAAAAAATACGGTGTCATCTTCGTCCAATGTCAAGCATTTAGATATGTAATATCTCAAAATAATATTATTTAGCACTATTTTCTTGGCTTACCTAATAAACTCTTGATTTGATCATATATAAAAAAATTAAGAACTTAATTGGTTGTTAATATATTTTACTAATTTTTAGTTGTTCTCAATGGCAATTTTTTTACCCGGTTTTAAAGTATTAAATCATGACCTTTTTTGCTCTTCCATTACCAAAATTGACAGAACTAGGTTGATTGTTGCACACCAAAATAAATTTTTTAAATGGCCCAGGCCTCCTCAAAGCTCTGAATGTTCCTGCTCGTCATATAATTACATTTACAACTAAGATACAATGAGGACATATTTAATGCTTAATCGACATTGTGACTAGAACAAATGTAAATTGGCCAAGTACTCTGTGTTTAATTTTCAGCAAGGCAAACATTATGTAATTCCTATGAAACTTTGGATCACAGTTTACGATTGGGTGTAACGTTCCAATTTATTGACATTGAAACCATAAATATTCATGACACAATAATTATTCATAACTTAACAAATATTCATAACATAGTAAATATTCACAACATCCGAAATAAAAATAATTTTAAAAGTATTGGTGGACTGAGAAAATTTGTTTGAGAAACTTGAGAATTTGTACAGAAAAATAGCTTTTACCAGGTTTTTATAAATAATAGTCCTTCATCAAACAAACTGTTCACCCAAAAAGACAAGTAACAATAATGTAAAAAAAAAAAGAAGAAACAAATGCCATGTACCGGTGAATTTATAAACAGCGTTTAATTCAAGACAGGGTTACTGGTGAGCAATTGTTAACACAAGCCACCGAAGCATGACAGACAAGATTAGTGCCCGACACCGAAGGGTTCAATGTGATTTCAAACTGACTTTTCGATTTCATCCTGTGCTTTAAACTTCCTTTTGTTCGTACGTAGAGTTGCTTAACATCCACTGCGTTCTTATTTTGGAGACCTTATAACCTTATAACGATAACGATTCAGAGTTTGATTAGAGTGGCTTATGTTCAAACAGAACTTCAAGACCACTAATATTTCTTGAGGTGGCGACCAGAGGAATGAGAAGAAGCGGCGCGCCGAAGATGACGACTGTCAGATCTTCTACCACGATAGTTTACACCTCCACTATAGATCTCAGAGATCATCACTATCCTTTTAATGAATGTACATGACGTAAATACTTTGTAATAATACCGCCCATAAAAAATCCAAGTAAAACAGACAGTAAACGAAAAATTATTATTTATTTAATTATAAGTTAAAATAAAACCGCTACAGATGGAAATTAAAAAAAAAATTCTTTAAAATTGATTGATTACATTGATTCGTAAGTTTTCACCCTTTTCAATTCCATGAATGAGGAACGCACAAGGCAGAACAGGAGCAGGCTGCCCACAAAGACGTTGAGAAGCACCATAATCAAGACCTCCGTCAGATAATTAGGCATGTCGTAGATGACGATTTCCACTGTGAAGTTAGAACACCTCCTTGAACCGAGGTGGTTTCTGGAATTTCTGAACTCAGCTGAGTCTGAATCCATGGTGCCCGACTGCCCGTCATCAGCCCGGCTAAAGTCGTTGCAAGAGATGGAGCAAGTGTACAGGCCAGAATCGTTGAAGAGACTCAGGTTGCTGAAGGTGAGAATGCCGGTTAAGTTGTCCTGATAGACGCGACTGGCTGGATTGTTACCGATGACCACCATGTCGGAATCGTACCAGGTCATGGAAGAGGAGTTGAAATTTCCGTCGTTTCTGCACTTCACGCTGTTGCTCGTTCCCGTAGCGAATTTCATTGTTTCTAGATTGTCTTCGAACGCATTCATCAATCGAAAGACCGAATAGCTAAACAAAACTGTCAACAAATTTGGAAACTTTGAAAACATTCTGCTGGAGTTGAAACTTCTGATTAATACTTGATTGTTCAGAGTGTAGACATTTCAAGCAGTGAGATTTTCATGAGGTTTCAATTGAGTTCAGTTCCTTAAAATGCAAAATACGACCCCTTAAATCACCGAATACAACTCTTCTGACTGAATACTTGCATTGATTTCTAAAGTTTCAGCCAGTCAAATTGTGTGCGACAAGGACTAACGATTGGTTATTCTTTTTTGGTGTTTTTGAACAAATTCCTGAAAAATAAACTATTCGAATGAAAAGTTATTTGACTGGATTAAAATCATAAGTAAAACAAATCCATAATAAAAAAAATGTTTATTTAAACATTTGCTATGTTCACAAAAAAAAATCCAAATAAGCCTGAAGACCTAAATTATACAAATAAAAATAAAAACAGAAAGTGACCGTTGATTCAAATACTTTAAAATAATTAAGAAGCAAAAAAAGTGGCTCTGAGAAACCGATGCACAAGCATGTAATCGTCGACATTATGAATCTTGTTTGACTCTGTCGAAGGAACTCAAAATTAAACTTTCAAATATTAAATCACTAATTAAAAAAAAATCTAATATTTTGCGTTCCATTTTATGACTATCTTGCTAAAATTCTTTGCAGGCTGAGAGGAATTCTTGGATACGGTCAAAAATAAGAATAGAGAGCAGAGCACTTGGGAAACCAGGATAATTAAGATCCAGCAATAATTGTGCTCCATTCCGATTGTTTTACTACATAAAGAATGAGTGAAGAGCTTTCCTCGCACGCATCAAAATTGACTTTGAGAATGAAATTCTGAGCGCTTGATGACCCTTTTCGATTTAACAACAGCGTATCGAATTAAATTATCGGGACAAGCTCCAACCTACATTTTTTTGTTGGTTTTCGATGGTCTAGTTTTTCCATTTGTTAGGTAAATAAGACACTAAAGTTACGTAATCAGCTGCGATGGCTGAGGAAGTACGTTGCACTATTCTTTAAATTTGAATTGTAAATCCATAGGAGAAGGTTTTAGGGAAATAAGAAATTTAAATGCACAAATCAAATTTAATTATTACAAATTTTAAAATTTTCAACTGAATTCAATGCAGTCACAGATAACTCCTATCATAAGGTTTGACCGAAACGCATTCTCGCCTCCAAAAATAACATCTTCTCATCTCTACTTTATATGCAGTGTTTGCTAAATATCTCAATCATCATCTACCTTTTTCCATTTCCGAATCGGGACCTTTAAATGAACGCTTTTTTAAAATTTGATTAAAGTCTGTTGCGTAACTAGGATGATTTAGATATTACATGATATTATTTTACTGTAAATCAACGCTTGATCTAGATTTAATTTTATACGCTTCCCAGGAAGGAAGCACGGACTCGCAGCCCGTTATGAGAGCACGGTCTTGATCACCTTACCACATAACGGACTCAACAATACTATGCCAATACTACTACTGCGACTCACTATCGCAATGGCTAACGTACGAATACTCTCTATCAGCGGATAACTCAGCTAAATGACTTAATCAATTGCCTTAAAAATGCTAATTCTATGTACAGCGATCAAACAACCACGACCACCGATACAACTGTTAACCGACGTGCGACGCTATATGGCAGGTCTATAGATGTTGTTGGACCGCAGATATGGAACAGACTGCCCCTTCAATTACCAACACTGATCCAGTCGGATTCTGCTCCGCCCTCAAAACCTCCCTCCTCAGAGAAAGCTTTCCTCTATATTAGTGGTCTTGGAGTTCGGTTGAACATACGTCAAATCCTGTCTTTAACCAGTCTTAAGCGCAATGTGTAAACACTCTCTTCATTTGAATAAATAATCACAACCAACTTTTCGATGTTTTGTGACAAATAACTCAAATGTCCCAATAGTAGTTAGCTTAAATTACAAAAAACAAAGCACTAAATAGCTGTTAAAGAAAAGCAGATATTGTGATGGAACAAAAAAATAACAAAAAATGTTGACATCGCCTACAAATTCCACAGAATTCAATATCAAGATTCAAAATGCATTCTATTTCTTTCTTTTCTCTCGTCTTCCAAACTTAGCATCTGAAAACTAAAAATCCATCGAAGAAACTCTTTGCAAAGTAAACAATCAAAATCTGCACACATGATTAGCACATAAATTTTGACACCACATCTACAAGCTGTAACTAAACAACAAAAATAGTAAATGTTCTTCAATGTCTTTTGTGTCATCGGTTCACTTAAGATGACGTCATCAATGTAAAATCAATCCGTGGTACTCTTTTGAACCTGAGTTGCACCACTTCAGACGATTCTTTGGGTACTGGGAATTAAAATGAAATTCAAAGAATATTAAAGTTGTAATATCCACGGAAATAACTTGTAAAAGTTTAAAATCAGTGACATTTCCACTGGAATCTATCTACTGACCAATTACAAAATTGTGCCTGTTAATGTGGATCAAACAAAGACAAAAAAATGCACCTACAATCAGAGGAACATTCCAGTGATGAGGGAACTTGCACCTCTTCTGGTGATGGTTCCAACACGACTGAGGGACTGAAGTTAAGAGTTCAATAATGGATTCAAAGTAACATCGAAATAGGATGACGATCGTCGAGTGTGCATCACATCCACGCGTAATTAGTCACATTAAATTAATTATATCATTGACATAACAAGCCATTTGAGGTCTGCTTTTAGTTTGTTAACGTTTTCTTGCTTCTACAAGCAGCCGCAAGCAAACAAGTGAGTCCACAATGGCCACAAATGAAAGGTAACAACAGCCAAGCTCTTATCAGAAAATTCATTTTCATTTTTTTTTTAGTCAATCAGGTTTTATCAAGCAAAGTTGATTAGCAGAAATAAGCAAGAAAGCCAATGCCCAAGAGTCACAATTCAAAATACCAACCGATTTTTTCTGTTAATTTGAAACAAATCACTTAATCACACATTTGCAGAAACAATATTGCTGTATGAGGTAAAGACTGTTTATTAACATTATTAGCTTCAATGAATGAATCATGTTGAGAAAAAGTTCTTTGTACGGACAAACGACATTCGCCACGACATGTAACAGACCGTTGAAGGTCAACTTTTAATGAATAAATTCTCCACAACCAAACCACCATGGCATTGATCAAATGTACATGTGATTGTAGTTCTTGGTGGTCATCAATAAAAAACAGACATCAATAAAAGGCGACATTAAAAATCTTCGTCCAAATATTTAACGTTATTTAAAATAATAAAATTAATCTCTGCTATTCACTGATAGCAGGTAGAATTTGAGAAAACCCTTTGGCCATGTTATACCTTATATTAATTGACCAGATAGAAGACTACAACAGGATTCCTTCACTCACCTCGACCTCTGCCCTGAATGACCTTTTGCTTTCCTTCCAAGCCATTTCCTGTCAATGAAATTATGATATTATATTTATTATCATATAATTATAACCTCATACTGGCTAAAATACATCAATGCCCAGTCAACAAACTAGTCAATTCAATACATTTTTTTGTACAAATCCAGGTCATTTCATTACACATTAGTATTGGTTCAATAATGCCAAAATGCTATTGGAAGAATTTAGTAAGGTAAGAAATTAAAATAAAGTAATTAATGGTCGGCACGATCGGATCGGTAAACTAATTTAAATAAGGTCGGCTAAGAAGCGCCTGCCTCTCCATAGTTGTCCACGACGACAGTCTTCTTGTTGTCACCCTTCAACCAGCTCTGGTTCTTCATGACAATGTCATTGGGTCCCTGACCACCAGCCTTATCCTGACTCCAAACCTATCAATGAGATCGATATATTCAAATACATTTAAATATATTCAATTATTGTCATTGACAGTGCACCACTGCGATGCAATACCGAGGATAGATGGAATGAAGTTGAGATTATGAATATTAATCAGGTTATGTTAATGAATATTAATCAGTTTACAAACACTGAGAGCTTGGTGAGGCTTGATGTTTGCAGTCCTGAGGAATTTGTAGGTGACCTCATTTGAATCATCAGTTTGGCTGAGGATCCATCCGGACAATGCCACATCCTTTTGGAGTTTATCACAAATGCGAGTTAAATGATGTTTGAATTAATTATTAATCACGTTTTTGAAAAGAACTTAAAGTTAAAATAAAATTAAAAAACAAAATTACAATATACCAATTAATAACTCAACTATAAATGCATTAAGTAATGAATAAACCAATCAATGAATCTATCAATCAGTCCATCAATTCAACCAGCCTTGTCAGTGGAGTTTTGGAGTCTCACAAACTTTCCATCTCCGTCGACCTCCACAATCTGGATCACTCCCTTGGAGAAGGATTGACCGGTCGAAGACGACGATGAATACTCCTTGTACGAGTCATTAAGGTCTCCCTCAACATCGACCAGCTTCCTCTTTCGTCCGCCACTCGAATCCAAACTCCTCCTACCCGACCCCGAAGCCACCATGAACTTGTGTGAGGTGTTCAATCTGGACAAAGGAAATGGTCGCATCATGTTCTGCATGTCGTATGCAGAACATTTCCGTCGAGCGTGGATGTTTTGTGCCATCAAAATATATTTTTTATAAAAAGAAACACAACCAGTAATCGTACAGTATATCAATTTACAGTTAAAATTTTATGTAAATTAATATTGCAAATGTCATTTAAGCGATTAATTTATAAAATTCAACATCAACAAACATTGTAAACGTGCATCTCGACAGAAGCAGCTACTGCTTACTTATCCACAGCCATGTTTCCATACTCACTCATAAAATATTAACCACAATAGGGATCAGTTAATGCAAGCTGAGCTTAAAGGCAAACTGAGACTTTAAAAAACTTAATTCATCTCGACTGCATCTCAACCTGGTCTCTTCAACTTCTAAGAGCTTCCTGTAGGCAGCAATTTCAACATCCAGTTGAATCTTCAGGTCAAAGAGGTCACGATATTCCTGAAGTTGTTCTTCCAGTTGGATTTTCAGTCTCTTGATCTCAGCATCCTTGCCTGCCAAGGTAGAGGCATGATCATCTCTCTCCTGCTGGAGAAGTCTTTCCAGGTACTCCACTCTAGAAGCCGATCCATCGGCCTGCATTATGACGATGATAAACTTATCATAGGTCATAAATTGAATATAATTTAATGATAATATGATTTAAATCTACATTTATAAAATACAATGAGATACAATTGGATTATTAATGTTTGTCAAAGAAATGTCATCAATTCACAATTTCTGTGGAGTGTGAAAAATAAAAGTCGTCTGATAATCGTTCCATCAGATGAATGGAATGTGGATGGATTTTCAACATAATCGATTCATTCATTTAACTCCCATCAACCAATTAAGCCTCAATTAAGATGACACAACAGGATTTCAGGCTTCAATATCCTGTCATCTTCCATGGAATCACAAGAAGCATGATTCATTGGTCATTACTCAATGCAGGATGTCAAAAAGATTCCAAAAGTTCGCTTGTGGTAAAAAAATCACTGATCCAGAATAAAAATCATAAATCTTTTTGTTGTTTCCATATGAACGAATATACAATTAATTTTCATCTGATAATCCCCATAAACAAATATTTCTACATTCACGTTTGCTTTAAAGTCCTTTGAAATTCTCATAATTAATGAGATGATTGTGATATTATTATACAAAAATATCAAATTACAAACTAAATAAAAGAAATTCATTTGTAAAATAGGAATGAATTGAAGACAGATTATTTTGTAATGCTAAAAAATTAGAGGTAAGAAAGCTTTCTTGACAATTATCATTATCATCTTGGAAAGACCTTATCTCTGAGTTTCTCCATGTCACCATTGAGAGAATCAATCCTCGTTTTCAATTGGTGGATTTCCATCTGCGACTTTCTTGCCTCCCCTTGCCAGTGACCAGAAGCATTTTGAAGTTCATTGAACTGCAGAATAAAATAAACTCAATTTTAGTCACGAATTAATTAAATTAATAAAAAATGAAATGATAATAAAAAGATCATCAGCATGCGCATCTAATGTTGATGTAAGCCTATTAATAACATTAAGATAACATATAAGATAAGAAGGGGGCATATAAAGGCTATATACAACCAGGGGCATCATTTGGGTGGGGGCAAGGAGAGGCAATGGCCCCTGATTCCTGTTGCCCCCTCACTTTGCAAAAATAAAAGATCATGGCCATTAAGTTGTGCGGGGAAAAGCTGTCCCTGTATTAGCAAAAAGTGCCTCTGGTGCTATATAAATGAACTATAATCAATACACGTAATAATAATAATAATAATAATAATAATAATAATAATAATAATAATAATAATAATACAATGACAACAATTCCTAATTTTTTTCCCATCAAAACACAGTTAACCTTTTTCTGGAAGACAGTTTCAATCTCAGCCCTGCTGTTGGAGATGTGCTCGTCATTCTCCTCTCTCATCTGCTTCAGGGCTTCCGAAAGGTGATTCTCAAACTCCCTCTGGTGCTCGATCTCCACCAAGTCAATTTCCAACCCCTTCTTCTGAGTAATCGACGAGTTCAGCTCCTGGATTGTGGAATAATTCAAGTACGCTATTGATAATTAATTATTTTAAGATAATAATTTAAGATTTTAAATAGTTTTTAGTTTTCACTGAAAATAATAATAACAATAATAATAGTAATGATGATGAAGACAATAATAATAATAATAATAATAATAATAATAATAAAGGCAATGAACTTGCCTTAGAAGTTGTTTTAGATATTATTTACGTATGTAATTGTTACTAAGGCTCATTGGTCTGAGAATGGATTGTTACTGCAGACTGGAGGTGTTGAAAGGTGCTTCTTTTACATTTAATGGACAAATGTGCAATATGATACATGTTTATTTGAGTTTGACCAAAAAAAAGTGAACAAATCTGAAAAATATTTTCCCACACATCAAACAGTCCCATGGATTGTCTTTGAAGTGGATGGTGGCAAAAGAGACTCGGAGATGGAAGTGCTACTGAACATTTTAAAAATCCTTATCTCCACTACTGTTTCTGGTTTCCATGACAACAAGCACAAGCCCGTGATAAGAGGTTGGATGCCGTGATATCATCTGTAGCAGGTGGAACAAAAGCTCTCAGTGACTCAGACATTAAGATCGAGGTCACAGAACTTGTTCGTAAATGTATAAGTTAAAGACAACATCATAGGATGATAATCCTAAATCAATTTTAAAAAAAAGTTAACTTAAGGTGGTTGTCCACAAAAGACAGGAAATCTCAGAATCAAGACCTTCTTTATTGAGGTGTTTAAAACGGCACTTCAGCACGTGTGGGCAGATAATATAATACGTGATAATATGATAATACGTCATATGAGGACTGTGAGGCTGCTAAACAGCATTTCATTAAAGCCTGAAAATAACTTCAATCTTTTGAGCATGAACATCTTTCCTGAGTCAGCAGTCTCCAATAACCTCTTCTAAGTTAATGGGATGCTTAGGTGCATTGCAATGATTTAATTCTAGTTTGCAGGCACACCTCTCAACTAAAAGAGATGAATCCTACAAATATAATTTTCTATGCTGCTTTTTTGTTTACCTGTTTCTTGATAAATTTTGTATTGTTCAAGTTATAATGTATTTATTTATTAGGTTGAATTGTTTTCATGAATATACTTAACTTCCTTTAAAATTAATGCAATAATGTTAGCTGGTACAAAAAGAGGTTGGCAGTTACAAGATAGAAACATTACAAAGGGTAAAGCGAGCAGCAGCCTCTATGCATCAATGCCTTTGTTGCAAAAGAGTGAGTCTCTGAATGAGAGTGACTGACTGAAATGAAATCAGAACATTGAGGTATTAGGCTCAAGTTCATTGAAAAGCATCCTAGTAGTTGAATGTAAAGCATGCATGCATCTGCTCATTTGTTGTGATTCATCACTTTTGAATCACAATCATAATCAGCATAATCAACCAATTGTAATCTACCTACACTCAGTCAGGTTCAAGGCAGAATTAAATACAGTTAGAGCTATTATAATAAAAAAGACCTAAATATTTATATAAAAACAAGGGGATTAAAGGGAAAGTGAAACAAAAAGCTTATGTAAAAATGCCGATGATTTTGTAGACGTTTAAATACTTTAAAGAATGCTTATAATTTTGGAGTTTGAGTTTTTTTTGTTCCATAAAAATATATCAACATCGTCATCAAAATAATAATGACCAGTCATCCCGGTAAACATATTATGCAATTAAAAAAAAGGCATATTGCACCAGACTCAGTGTGAATTACCCAACTTGATAATATGCCAGTGTTATGTTAATGAAGGTGTGCAACAAAACCTGTTCATGTAGTTCCTGTTGGAAAGCAAGTTGTTCTTTGAGGCTTTGCATTCTGTTCTCCAGATCCACTCTCTTGATGGTTTCATCTTCCAGCTGCTTCTTCGCCACCGCCAATTGTTTGCTCGTCTGCTCGGCATCCCTCTTGGCTCTCTTCGAAAGAAAAACAAACGGATTTACTAAATGGCAAACAGAAGCTGGACAACAAATTCACTTCATTTCTGAAGAGCAACCGATTTTAATGCAACATATGTCGAGGTCAAAAAACTCAAATCGTATTTTCAAATATTCAAGACATATCCAAATATTCAATCTATTCATGATCACAAAGTGAGCAATTGTAAGCAAGAATCCAATTAATAGAAAAATGTATTAAAAATATCATTCTTGAAGATCATTAAATAAGTCTCACTAAAGACCAAGTAGAGACCAAGTAAAATGCACTCTAAGATGACTCATTACTGATTAAAATTCCTTTTCATAACTTTAAAATTAAAAAAAAATTAATATGTTTTAAAAGGATGTAAATGAATCCTTCAGATAATGCAGATGACTTTATCAACACTTCCCATCACAAACCAGACTTTACAACTCAATTGAAAAACTCCCACAAATGGAAAAAGAGAAGTCTCAAACCATAAAAAAAAATCATAACAAATCTTCATCTCTGGGAGCCAGCCAGAGAATGAATCAACTATCAATGAAATTCATTTGCCATTCAAATTGATCCATCAGCCTTTGGACTCCATATTAATTGAATTCATTTCAGCGACAAATTGACAAGGAAGCATTTCATTCCGGGTCAGGAAATGGACGAATGTGATTGCTGAGTCACTGAAGGGAAAATTAAGTTTTACTCAACTTTCTAGTTTAAAACAAGATGAGATCTCAGGGCTATTATTATTATTATTATTATTATTATTATTATTATTATTATTATTATCATTATTATTATTTGTCGGGGTGCAATTAAATTATTATTGTTATTACTATGACTGCTAGGAACTAAAATTATGTCCTCATTCATGACTCATCTCATTACATTTGTCTGTCCAATTATAGTGATGGACTGATGAAAGAGATCAATTAATCTGCTGACATCAGATGTTTTTATTTTGTCAATATATTTCTTGCAAGATTGTTTCTAATTTAAATTGTCTTCAATTTCAATTCCAACCAAGTTCTCTAGTGAAAGAATGTTTTCCAACACTCCCTCGTACTAAGAGCCTTGAGAAGCTTGCTTGTTATAGTGACTGTTTGAATACATTAGAAGCTTTTATTTGCTAAAAGCAATGCATACCAACAATTAATAATTGCCATATTTAGCTTTATTGAGCAGCCTAGCAATGGAATTGGAATTCATGGAAAAACGTTTTTTTTTTTATAAAAGCACATAAAATAAAATTCTGCAACTGTATCTAAAACAAACTAGTCCTACAACAATGACAACAGTTCTGAGATGACAATCAATGGTGTCTGATTATATCATGGCCTTGGTGAATTAGGCATAGACCTGCGTAAGAGATAAAAAAAAAAGGAGAGGGCTATCCAGCACAGGTGCAATCGTGGTATGCAAATCTCCCTTCCCACACTGTGTGGGTGGGGTGGATAGGCACACCATTTCTCAGTTCCACTGCTAGCCATTGAAGCAAATTTATTTTATCCTACAAAATACTTTGGGTCAGATCAATGGCCCATTTTAAACAAGTGATAAATCAGACCTAGATTCCTTTTAATTATTTACTTTCAAAATTCTAGAACATTCCACAATGTCAATCTCTCTGCTTACCTGCATTTGCACTTCCTAGCACAATTACACACCAGCCTACGTGTAAAGCATTGGGGTTGCATTTTCTTCAAGCATGCAACCTTTCTAGATCATTGAGATATTTAGACAAAAAACTCACTAAAATCTGAAGGAAATGTATTTAGTCATTATTACAAGCTTGATGACTGCATAACTTGCCAATGAATGCCTAAAGCCAAGACAAAGTGTTGAAATAACTAGCAATCAACCCAATTCCACTAATGAACTTTTAAACATTTGGTCAGCTTTTCATTTAACAAAATCTTTAGTTACCTTAATGAGGTAATTTAAAAAATAAGAAGTTCATTCCACTTTGGATTATGCTCTTCCTCTCACTTCCATCACACTCTCGAAGAATGCACCTCATGATATTTACAACAACAGATCAATAAAGTAGCAACAACATTCCACAAACTTTCAAATTTCTCTCAAAGTGAACAGAGATTATCTCATTTCAATAAGCAGTTCATTAAAAGAACACAAATTCAGAATATCAATAAAAAGAAAATAATAGAAAATAAATACATGACGAAATGCATCTCGACAAATACTCGTACATTACGTTGAGTAAGTGTGGCAATAATGATAAGAATTGTATTCTCCTAAGCCATGTTACGTTTGCTGCTTAATTAATTCATGTGGAAATTATAATTCCACAGTCATGAGTAATCATCTGATAAATGTCTGATTTATCAACTAGAGGTTTATGCTTGATTATGATATCAGCACCATATTACATACTATCAACTAAAGTTTTAAGATAAGCTTTTTGTTAAAGAATTATCAAGCAACAGTGATATAACAACTGCTAAGTAAATGTAAACATATTTCATCAAGTAAAGCACAACCATTCTTAATGTTTAATAGAGTTCCTAAGAAAATAAAGAAAATTAAAATTTCACTAACATTAAGGTCATCTTCAATTTGCCTTCTCTGGGATGCAGCATCAGCCAATCTTGCTTGCAAGCTATTGACCTGAGATTCAATGGATAACACTCTCTTCTCTGCTTCATTTAAAGTCCTTTCTTTGCCATTGAATCTTGACAAATAATTTGTCAAAAATCAAAACATAATTTTAGGAAAATTCTTTAGAAATTGCTTAAGAACAGCTCCTAAATAGAATCAGAAAACAGGTTTGATCAAGCATCAATGACTCACCTTGCCAAAAGCTCATCATAATCAGACCTAACTTTATTCAGCTCCAACTGCACTTTAGCTTTTTCCTTACCCATCTGATCCAATAATTTCCTTGCATCGCTCAACTCGCTGTCATACAGATTCTTGATTTTTGTAGACTCACTTGATGAAGACTCTTCATAGGATTTTATCACTTTTGCCAATTTTTCATTTTCGAATTCGAGAGCCCTGACTCTCTCAATGTAAGCTGCCAAACGATCATTAAGGCTGGCCAACTGATGTTTCTCTTCCAATCTAGAAATCAAAGTTGGGGATGCTGGTCGACCAGAAGTAGGACTGACCGTGATCGTAGTACTCGAATAGGCTGTTTTTCCAGCGGCAGGTGATGATTTCTTTGATTTCGACGACATTTTCCAAAATGTATAATGAGTTAGCAGCTAGAGAATCCAAAAATAATCTTCGCCAATTTCAAACAAAGTCGATAACACACAGCGAACGATAAATACGGACCTCTAAAACTGGATTACGCACAACACCCTATTACAGACAGCTGTGAACAGCGGACCTACTTTATAGGATACCTACGAACATCAGCAAGAATCAACCACTCAGTGGATATAATGTGCAGCTTATTTTAATTTAATAGGTTAAGTAGGAATGATTTTAGGCATCTATTTTTAGTAGAGTTGGCGTTTAGAAATAGAAACTAGAATTTTGATCAATTAACACTAGGCCAATGGATTATGTGAAGTAATGAATTTTCAACAAAGGGTTTGAAGTGAAATTACAACCTTGCTTGGAGGAAAATTAATTTTCATGAGCGTAAATGAGGTCGCTGAAACGTTTCAACTGATCCAAAAATAGGTATTTCAATAGAATTAATTTAAAATAGATTTAATTCTGCATTTCAAAATTTTCCAATTAAGCCTATAGTTTGAAAAGTGTTTACATTATGGAATCTGCATTAGATAAATTGTCTTTTTATCGTAATAGCTATCAATGCATTAATTTTTGAATACATTAGACATCTTAGATGTTTTAATAAATTTTTGTGACTTTTGCTCCAGAATTTAACCAAAGTATGGTATGTTGAAATGTTTTTGAGGTAAAAGTGAACCTAAACTCTCTGGTTAGATAAACAGCGGGAATATAAGCTCTTGTTTAAGATCGCTAAGTCGTTAATTTTCAAAATGAATACCCAACTTTCTGGGAAGTTAGAATGGACAAAAGCAGTTATGAAAGGTGTTCCAGCGACGGATGGCCATTGCAGTTGCACAGTGAATGGGAAAATATATATATTCGGAGGAGTTGAGCACACAAAACATGATTATCACGAAACCAACAAAATGGCAATCTCGTGTCCAAGTAATGATGATTAAGCCTTTAAATTTATAAACGTAGTTGGGAATATTAGTGTCTTCTTTTCCAGTGGGCCAGAAATATGAAGTTTTGATTGTTTCTGGTGATTTGCCAAGATGCAAGTCTTCGGCTACCATGGCTGCTGTAGAGAAAAGGTTGTATCTATTTGGGGGCTTGAATTGTGAATGCGGATGGCTTGATGACTTCCACGTTTTTGACACAGGTAAGCCTATAAACCTTGTATTTTATTTATTAATTGTTTTAGGGCAAGCTCATTGGAGCTTAAATTACAGATTACTTTTTCCTAAAATAGATTCGTAATGATTCTAATATTATGGTTTATTTTATAAATTCATTTCAAGAAACCAACATTTGGAAACAATTACAAGCCTCTGGCCACAAGCCAAGTCCAAGGGACAAAGTTTCAAGTGCAGTGGTTGGAAACAAGATTTACTTCTTTGGAGGATTTGGTCCTTTGAGTGAAGTTCAGGTGATTTGATATTGAAATTTTTTGGTTTACACTTAGCTTGCAAATAACTTATTTTATCTGTGCTGATTTGAGCAGAGGATAAATGCACTGAGGTTGATTCTGAAGCTTTACTGAATCTTATATAAGTTGGTAGGGTTTTGTCTTATGTGTGATAGTTTTAAAAATTTGAATTAGTTTTTAATGTTCAAATTGTTCATTTTATGGGATCTTATGTTTTAATGTTGTCTTATGATTATAATTTTATTTCTGCTATATGTGACTTGTTAGGTACAAAAAGCATTACACAATAGAGATTCTAGTGATGAAGATGACAGTGATGATGATGATGACCAAACAGCCAAGTTTGGCTGGTTCAATGATTTATTTACATTTGATACAAGTTAGTAGTTTTTTTTTGGTTTATCAAACTTTTTAATTCATGGCAAAATATTAAAAATCAATTAATCGAGCTAGGGAAATGGTATTGCACAACAGAAATGATAAGCAAATTGTTAAAGTTGTGATTATATTTTCTAAAACAGTGATTACATTTATCTCTTAAGCCTCTAAAACATGGTCAAAAGTTCAGCATCCCATCATAAACTCTCCTTCTCCCAGAGCCGCCTCTTCCATGTGTTCCATTGGAAGTTCTCTCCTGGTCTTTGGTGGTCGAGACAAAGAAGGACGTTGCAATGACCTTCACATCTTCGACACCGGTGATAATTTTGTGATTTTTAATAATATGGAATGGTCATTTGTTACTGAACTTAGCATATGATTTAAAAGTAAATTTTGAAAAAAACAGCAAAAAGGAATTTTTTTCAACACTTATATCAACTTTATCTCATAAATTTTAACTTTTACTCCATTTTTGACAGATTCCTCTGCTTGGACGAAAGTCACATCTGCTGGTTCAATTCCAGAACCAAGGTCCTTTCATTCTGCTGCTGTCATTGGGAAACTGATGTTTGTGGTTGGGGGCATGTCTCAAAATGATGGACATTTTGCTGATGTTCACGTCTTTGACTTTGGTGGGTTACTGATTTTGATGGACAGTATTGTTCAAAGCTTTTTATTTTTGGTTTTTTGTTTGCTTAATAATAGCATAATGTAAACCAATAATCATCAAAAGCCTTGTGGCATAAGCTATTGTTCTTTTCTTATTTATTTTTTTAAACTGAATTTTTATTAGATTAGTTATCAATAAAATGTTTAAAATGCTTAACTACTGGCAAATGATATTTGTTTCTCATTCATCCACCACTCGTGATGGCTCCCAGACAAAACCTGCTGGACGAAGTTGAAAGTCACGGAAGAATTTTCCGGAAGAGGTCGTCACACTCTGGACGTCATCGGTGACACTCTTGTCATGTACGGAGGATCGGGAAACTTCAAGAAGGAGACGAACCAATGCGTCACATTCTTCAATGATTTTTACCTCCTTAATACAAGTTTGTCTACTTTTGGCGATTGCTTTGAATTGCTCTAAGATTGTTTTTTATGTTCTCAGTTTTCAAAATTCACATAATTTTCTCTTGAAACTCTTGCACTTGTGGTGAAATTTTTTAAATTGAATTTAGTTAGAGCTATTGTGAGGTATTTTTACTTTTTCTATTTAGTCCATTTTTCTATTTATTTAATTTTAACTGTCATTAATTTGATTGAGAATTATCTGGCACTGATGTTTTTTCATTTAATTTTTTTTATCAAGGTAACCTTGTTGGGGATCTTCAGAGAATAACAAATCTCTAACCTCCAGAAAGAATTGAATTGTTTCAATTGGTTCCTCCTTTCATCAAATAACTTGAATAAAAGTTGTAATTAATAACTGATTTAAGTTACCTCATAATCAACTTTTATGAATCTAAAGAATAATTGTGCAAGTTAGCTGGGTGGGTTACATTCCTGCCACAGGCAGTGATCATAATGTGTCACGTTCACAACCCAGTTTACATTGCCACAAGTGCCTCTGACGCTGTGCTTATGGCAACTTATAAACGAACTACACTTGCAGTTCTTTCTGTCAATGAAATTCTGATTATTTTTACCACCTCCCTGATTCAATTAACTGCTTGAACTTCTTTCATTTACTTTGTATGTAGTTGTTTAGTTATGGTGTCTTGAGCATGAGTTCCTAGGTAAGTCCATGTGGTAAAATCAATCAAGTTATTAGATCTCATGATATTCTTGGGTAAGAGTTTGTACATGTCTTTTTTCTGAAACATTGAGAAGATTGAAAAGAATGAATATTTTGCTTTGGTTGCTGATGTGGACAAGAGGGTTTTATCGTTTTGGGTTTTCTCTGTTTTAGACTGGTTCACTACTATTTGTAACTGGTACAATGCTATGGCTAGAATCATTTACTAATTCGAACCTGAGAAGTTCAATAGCATTACTCGTCTTTAAAAGCGACCACAAATTTAACGCTGGGAATTTGCCGGCTGGAAAGTCGTTCTGAGTTTTCTTTTTTTTATCGCCATATTGGCATTGCGATAACAAAATTTGTTTTGGTAGCTGCCGTTAGGAAATCTTTGAGATTCCATAACTTCTAAAACGAATTGTAGTATTAGCAGGAAATCACAGACTTAGTAAAATATGAAATATTTGTCACTTTTATAAGTCAATATCTTGGTTTTCTCAAAAGCAAATGTGTAAATTTCTTGTTCAAATTACCTATTAAGCATTAGTTGTTCCGTTTTTCAGCAAAATCCGAAATGGTGATATCAGATGTTGTGTTGATTTGATGTGGAATGCCCCAAAGAAATAACTGATTATTTATTAAATGTCTATAGGCCAAAAATATGCTTGTTATAGTCGTCTGCGTGTTTTACAAATTCTTTTTTGCACAAATAGTAAAAACTGCGTGTTACATTCGTAAACATACTATATACGATTGTGTTGATATGCATGATGCGAATTATTTAGCACAAAATAGCAAATTTTATAATTTATGTTGGTATTTGATTGAAGCCCTACCAAAGTTTTTTTTGTGTATTTACCCCCCTGTTCAGAACGTCTCTAATATAGGGTGGCTCTGGGTAAACTAGACAGACGATCAAATAGAAGAGATGAGAAGTCGAAAAAGTTTACGGGATTTAGACCTGAGTGGCGGGATAGTCAGAAACCAGCATAAATACATGTTTTGTGGACCACCCTTGTAATCACTCGAAACTTATTGTTAATAAAGTTGAATAAATACTAAAAATCTGTCTGGAATTTATGACAGTTCTATAAGCCTGTCAGAAATCTGTGACATCAACTTTGGTATATTTTGGCGCCAATTATCGGCTGATGGCACAAAGCTCCGTCTAATTAGACTGCGTTGTGCAATGGACTTCAAATGGTCAAACATATTCGAAAAGAAGCATTAAAGATGACAGTTATTTATGGCTCTAATTTCCTCGGTGGGTGGAGGAAATATTTCGAGACTTTAAGCTTTTGTTGTGTTGCAAAAGCATCAGAAATTAAAAATGTCGTTTTCTGTCAAGTTGCTCAAAGTCATTCATCGAGCTGAGAAAACGTACAACTCCCGAGGAGATTTGCCCTGAATTAATTTGAATATTATTAATTATTATGCACATCCCTTTAGTAAAGTGTAAGGTGATTTTTAAGTAGATTAAATATTTTAGTGTGAAAAAATATTTGATAATAAGAAATTTAAATTATCCAGTTTAGCGATTATTAGCGATTGGCATCGGTTTATACAACTTTTGACATGACCTTCAGAAGATATGTTGAGAATTTGTACCGTAATACGTGATCTTGAGACAGACTGGGCGAAATTTTGATGACGCTAATTTATAAAATAATTATAAATATTCATTATTGATAAGGTTTTAGGTGGTTTACACTGATCCTAATAAAAATGTAACTCGCCCTTCAACGAATAACTTCTTCTATAAATGTATTTTTTTTTCCGAAAATACTGACAAATGAAACAATGCAGAGATAAACAAATTCAGATATCTTATCGAAATATAAAACAGTATCAGCAAGAACAATCTCCACTCAAGAACGTAACGAACACAAGTCAGTGGACCTTGTTCATACAAGCGTCCAGAAAATAAGACATAATGTTTAACCAGTGCAGTTTTAAATCCTATTTAAGAATGCGGAGTTTTTGTTGTTATTACTTTTGTTCAAAGAAAACGCAGCAAAAGACAGTCTTTGAAAAGATTTTGGTTTTCCAAATGTAACCTTACCGCTGACTCAACAACTATGCACAACACAACTCTTACTACAGTGGGTGTTTATAACCAATGTTGGCAATTTCTGACCAATAAGAAGGTGACATAATCATTTGTCTTTGAGGCTTCAAAAGGATAACAATTCTTTGATTACATGAAATTACTCGAAATTTATACATCAACACTGCATTATGTTATGCAAAGTTATGCAAATTATGCAAATTGATCCACAAGGATATCCTGGCGGCTGGCGAAAAGTTGTTGCATAAGGTTTAAAAATTTTTTTTGAAATCTCGGTTGGTCACGCGCGATGGTTCCATTCTATTGGACCCAAAAGATTTAATCTCTCTGACCTTTTCTGATGTTTAGGTCACAAAAGTTGTGCACCCTTGCATAATCGCCTCGGTGGGTGGAGGAAATATTTCGAGACTTTAAGCTTTTGTTGTGTTGCAAAAGCATCAGAAATTAAAAATGTCGTTTTCTGTCAACGTTTGTGAACAATGTAAGTAAATGAAATATCATTAAATGCGACGATTATTATAAATATTTTACAGCGACAGACGACCAATACATAACTACATTTAAATTAAGTAGACTTAATTTCAAAGAAAAATAACCTCAAAAGTGCTGCAAGTCAGTCGACCATGTCGTCATCAAAATGAAGCAGCATTAAGCCAGGTTGAGTAATCGTAGGATTTCAATTAAAATCACATTTCAACAACTCATCATTCGCATTACAATCACATTCCACGACTGGTGTAATGCATTCTTACACTGCTTTGCGCCGAAGATAGAATGATATTGCTGATTATCAAGATAATCAAGAGATGTCCATTATCCAATGAAAAAAGAAGATGGATTGAAGGTTTTGCGGGTGACAGAAGTCATTCACGGCTCAATGACTTTTGTGACAATCTGTTCAATTGTATCCAAGTCACATTCCGATGTCACAAATCGTTATTATAAAAGTATGGCTTCGTGAGGCTCTCTCAGTGAAGGCATTTGTGATATGCAAGCCTATAATAATAATATATTAAGTTTTACTATGATTGTTATCATATTATTATTATATAATAATGGTAATTATAATAAATAATGTTTATTATTGTCATTATTATTGCTATTATTGTTAGAATTACTGTCAATTTTGACCTGTGACAATTTAGCGCGCCTGGCTCACGTGGTCTTTAAATTGAACACCTTTATTAAATTACGTTCTCACCTGAATTCAACGCACATTTCAAACTAGGGGCAACACATCATCACCAACATCATCTTAGCACATCGTCATGATCACCATCATCATCGTCATCNTTTAAATTGAACACCTTTATTAAATTACGTTCTCACCTGAATTCAACGCACATTTCAAACTAGGGGCAACACATCATCACCAACATCATCTTAGCACATCGTCATGATCACCATCATCATCGTCATCGTCGTCGTCGTCGTCGTCCTCGTCATCCTCATCGTCATCATCATCACGTCACGCGTGATAGTTCCATTCTATTGGACCCAAAAGATTTAATCTCACTTTGACCTTTTCTGATGTTTAGGTCACAAAAGTTCAACCCTTGTGCACCCTTGCATAATCGTAGTAGTTGATAAACAATGTAAGTAAATGAAATATCATTGCATCATCATCATCATCATCATCATCATCATCGTCGTCGTCGACGTCATCATCACCATCATCATCACCACCACCACCATCATCAAGTGCTGTTAATTGTACGTTATTGCTGGTAATAATAATCACAACAGCACTGGTGCTCTGCACAGTTACAATAAAATTTTATCTCTCTAAATTCTCAATGAGTATTGTTGCCTCTGTGGCAAGCATCAAACAATCAGAAAGTACACGCGCAATGTCGTTGTAATGCCGCGCTTCAAAGACAACAACCTTCACAACAAACCTTACTCAATACAATACTCAAACAACAACAACAATAATAACAACAACAACAACAACAACAACAACATTAACAACACCCGTCAACATCGCATCACATCAACAACACATTATCGGTCCAAGTCAAAGTTCAGCAGCTTGATAATGACTATCACCAAACAACTTCATTAAAGCCGTGTGGAATGTCAATGTTTCAATGTTGTTGTTGCATGCTTTTGAAATGCTTTTGTACCGTTGGGAGCTAAATGTGTTTTAATCTGACAGGAACATTGTACTGTAATTCCAGTCTCACATGCGTCGCCGACAACAACAACACATCAATGGCAGCTACTACCGTTAACGATGTTATCTCGCTGTCGTCCGTTGATGACATTAAATCAATGAATAAAAGTTAAGTGCGATTATTAACATTAACATTTTTGTATTTAATGATTACGTTATTAAGGCTATATAATATTTAATATTATTATTAAAATTATGATGATTATTACTGTTGTTGTTGTTGTTTTTTCGTGCAAGATGCATTCCAATTTCATCAGAAATATTTGCTAAAAAATCGGCCTTGGCGATAGAATTTGATAGCAAAGTGTGGTCAGACATTCCTAATCGCCGTGTTTATTCACCTGATCAAGTGCCTCTAATTACCCGATCCGCCTCCTAGCCGACGTCATCATCATCATAACCGCCATCGTTATCAAAACCATCTTCATTTTCATAACATTGTCATAATGCTCGAGATAACTATAAATGAAGGCTTATCAGTAGGAGAGCAGCTAAAAGTTAGGTTTAACGAATGTTCTGTAACCTGCATTAGATATACCTTTTCAAGTCGTAGTTACCTTTATTAATCCGGTTAGCTGGTCACCTGTACGGTTGCGTAACTATGCTAAGTATTTAAACGTCACAAGGTACACGACTCTTAAAAGGAGCGTCATTGCCTGAATCTAGCTAGTGCGAGAGGAACGTTCTTAGATTTTTAGGATATCGATGCTCCCGCTCCATTTTTCGGCTTTCACTTGAAGGACGTAATTCGAAAGCTTTTGGTTTCTGGTTTCTAGTCAACAAAGGAGGAATTTTTGTTTTCAACATTCGTTTTTGAGGAGGTTGGTTTGAAGTTTTGCTTGTTGAGTTTCAGAACTTCGCTTTTCGTTACAACCGCTTTATTGAACTTTGTTTTCATTGAACTATTGATGAGCTCAATTAATCCTCTGCAAGCTAGGTGCTTAACTGGCAGTTGGTAGCAAGTAGTTTAGAAAAATTAACGATAAAAATAGCAATAATAATAGTCAATTGAGTCAATTGAATGAAAGAGTCAGTTTGGAATGAAATAAATTGTTTCCTACCTGTTATCAGATGCTCAAATTCGTCGTGACGAGAAGAAAGGAGAATCAATCTTTCTCCAGCGAAATTTCATCGGATTCAAAAACCGATTTCAACAACAACAACAACGACAACAACATTCTATCTCGAACTGCATCATACCAAACAACAACAACGACGACGACGACAACAACAGCAGCAACAACAACAACAACAACAACACTGACGACAGACAACTGCAGACCAAGTGTACGCTGCAAGAAGAAGAAAAGATTGGCAGAAACAAGACATGCGATCATATTTCGCCAACAAAAGTCCAGAAGTTTGTCGATAGGGGGTTCGGTGAAGAGCGAAAGCGAAGACGAAGGTGCCAACAACTCCATCCAAGCGTGGAGCACCTGTTCCACTCCTCGTTTGGTCAGCAGGTGGAACAATCCATCCATGGATGTCGACGACTTCGAGAGCCCAGAAGATGACCTTCCCCCCTTCCAGAGGTATTTCAGGGCGGCGACGGGGGACATGTCAGAACCATCGAAGACCTCGCCCATCACAATCCTCATTGACAAGTGCCCCGAACTTTCCGACAGCAACCTGACTCTGGACGGAAAGCACTTGTCGTGTTCGTCCTTTGACACCTGCATTTCCAGTGCAACCTCTAGCAACGACCTCTCCAATCAGAGTCCGAGTTCTTCTGTCGTCTGCTTCGGTTCCTCTTCCTCAAAAACCATTAAGCTGGAGTTGAGGAAAAGACCGAACTGTAAAAAATTCGGCTTCACAGTCGTGGGGGGCATGGATTCGCCCAGAGGCCCCATGGGGATCTACGTCAAAACCGTCCACGAGGATGGACTGGCAGCGGGACTATTACAAAAAGGTCAGTTGGGGATTGTTTGTGAATGAATGATTTCGATTATTATTAGCATAATAATTATTGTTTTATTGTTGCAACGCGTTTGAGCTTGTGTCGATGTGAATTTGAATCGGTGTTTTTGAATGAATTTCTTGAATGGACGTCAGCCGATAGATTCAATGGGCGGACAATTCACACTGGGAATTCGAGTTTGTGATTCATTTCTGTGTCATACCTACGGCAGAATCGTTGAATGGATGGATGGATGAATGAACGGATTGATGAATGAGTGCACTGATGAACGGATTGATAAGTGAATGGATGGAAGGGACACATACTCTTCAGTAAATAGAGTTTCAGATCGAATATCAGTCTGCACACATGGGTACACTCGTGTCGTGCATCACATTGGGATGCATCCCTGTGGTTATTTACTGCTCGTCAATTTTCTTCATTTTCTGTTCCACAGGCTTAAACGTATGCAAATTTATTCAAGCAATGAATTCTGAGCTTATTATACAACCTGATTTACATATCTGTACCGTGTACTTTTGCATATGTTTGTACAAGAGTCTAGTACTGTCAGCACTGGACTGGACGTCTCAATTCCCTTAGGGGGTACTTCAGTACATCAGTATGCTTACGTTTGCAGTAACTGACTATGGTCATGTACTTTCAACAATGTGGACCAAATCTGAATACCTTAAACAATTCTTGTAGTCTGAACTTTCGACCTACGATTTTCTTGGATGTACAACATTTTTGCGTGTCATTTGAAAGGCTAACTGGTGCTGTTGATATATCGATATTCATATTTATTATTAACTGAATAATTTATATATTCATTTTCATTATTATGATAACGATCCTCTTCAGTGTTGGTCTGAAGCATCCTTCCATCCATTCATCCATCCAAGTACAGTTACTTGCTCGTCGAAAAACACCAATATCGCTGGCAGCATTGAGATGACTCCGTGTTTGTTGACATTAACAATTGTCGTTGAGAAATAATCTCGCTTTCTTTCTAAAGATTCTAAACAGAGATCTGCCATCATCATCTGCGCACATTTAAGCATGCTTGAAATTCTTCTGCTATTATTCGTCGATATCGACTAACTGCTCCCTCTCTTTTGAGCGCCTATCTCTCCTTCCTAGTATCGCCCACTGTTTATCGACAGGAGACATGTTTTACTCCTGAGTAAACTTTGGACTCTTTCGATCCAAGAATTTCTTTGGTTTCAGAAACAATCCAATAAACAATTTCTTTTTTCCTCTCCAAGTTGTTCCCAACGTTATCAAAAAGATCACAAAATGGTGGCATTACAAACTGCGCGTCCAAATGGGATTAACATTGTTTTTGAGTATTTTTGTTGTTGTCATCAATTTCTATTTAACGATTTATATTTTTTCGGCTTTCTATTCTACGGCACCCTGTTAACACTGCTCTCTTGTGTCTCCATTCAGTGGATTTTCTCACGAATTTTATAAACAACATGTTTTTATCTTCTTAATTACTTCAGGGGTGCTCTCAAAATAAAACAATTTATTAATGCAAATGTTGATAAAAATATTAGTTATGATTATTACGATGATTGTTATTGATAACTATTATTATTCTGAATTTCTTTATCGCGTCTAAAAAGGAATCGCATAATTTGTTTTTGCTAAATATTTTCGAAGTTAAGATGCTCATTTGCAATGCCAACATATTTAAAAGAATCTGAAAAAGATTGTCCGTTTGATTGGTGTTTTTAAAAGCTCGCGTGTCAGCTGACATGTTTATTGAAGACGTGAATGCTTTAAATTCTCAGGTGACGAGTTGACTTCAGTCAACGGCAAGGAGTTGAAGGACATGAAACATTCTGCTGCCGTCAACCTCATCAAATCCTCTGGCAAGGAAGGCTGCCTCAGTCTGACCCTGAAGAGGTTCCAACGCCCCGTGAATTCGAGGTGCGTGATTTTTCAGAGAATGAACGACTGAACGATAGGCAAATGAACAACTCACGAACGAATTGCTAACATGAATCTTCTTTAATAGGCCATCTACCAACCATTTAATTAATTATTCATCAATTTATCTAATGACCTTTAACCTTCCAATTCCAGGTGCGATTCTTACGACGAGGGCATCGTCTCCTCATCCACCCAAAACTCTCCCACCATCTTCAACGAGAACAACCTGTCGGCCATCACTACGCGCCTCAACCAACTCGCCTCTAAGCTGGAGGAAGACACGTCACCGTCTTTCGTTTCGTCCTCTTCTTTCGATCCAACTTTCTCTTTTCAACTTTCCAGTCATTCAGACGGCACCTTAAAAGGTACTGCAGACTGCAGCTCCAGCGACAGGCACAGCAACCACAGCGACGGCAGCGACAGCAACGACAACGACGACATGGATCCAACCTCTCGACTGCATTCCACCCAGCTGTTGCAACCCATTAATCTCGATTTAAGAAAAGATCACGATACATACTGCAGCAGCATTATTAACGATAACAACAACATCAACAACAACATCAACAGCAACAGCAACAGCAGCAGCAACAACAACAACAGGGTCTTTCCAGGCTCATGACTAGAACCGCATACGACTTTGGCGACAAGTACAGTTACTCGGTGCTTGACAGACTGAGACTCGAACAAGTTTTCATCTTTGACTGTTGAGGCACACGGCAAACTATTTGTTGTTGTTGTTGTGGTGGTGGTTGTATGTTGTTGAGACACGTGTTCACTTGACTCATTGAGACTGGAGCCCAAACTGCAGAAGCTATTTTTCAGATTTCCGTTGTTGCCATCTGAGCCCTGTAAATAATATTATTATTATTGTTATTATCATTATTATTAAAATTATTAACATTAACTATTAAGGGTAATTTAACAAATTACGTCCATAATAAATGTACCACGTAGTCACTGTTTATGACCTCGTAACTCTTGTGTTCAGTCAAGAATTATTATTTATTTCTTGTTCACTTTTAAACTTGTAAAAGGCCTAAGATGAGGAACTTACGCTTTTTGAAAATAAATTCGTTTAAAAATGAAATTAAACTGACGATTGACGTCTTTGTCTTCTTCGCCATTATTGGAAGCTGAAAAGTTAACCGTTTTAAAATTACACATCATTTGGAAAATTGTGGAAATGAAAGTGATTCGTCGTAAAGGAACATCAGGCGGCTTTCATTTATCTTTCTTTTAGAAGAAACGTTGTGCCGTGCACTGCTGTTTAGCGTAAACAAACCTGTATTCAAGAACAGGTAAGAATCGAAATCGTCTTGCACTCATTCAGGTGCCATGAAAATTTCTATACGAAACATATGAAAATTTTCGTAAAAGATTGCTTTAAATTACTTGACATTCCTGATGGGTATAAACGACAAGGTTGATTATCAATTTTAAACAAATTATTGGTGAATTAAATTCTTGTTTGTCATCTCTAAATTATTTTTATTTATCTCAGAAGAAGGAACTTCAAATGTGAAATTGGTTTGAATTGATGGTAAAATTGAATAGATGATGTTTGATTGCCAAATTTGGATTTAAGGTGATGAGGGTGTGTTGCATTTCTATAAATGTTAAGACGTAAGTAACATTAGATTACATTGCCATGAAATAATACTTTTTAAATACATTTAAATTTAAATTTACATTTAAATATATTCGATCGTAAATATTCGCGATATTCTATTTTTGGTTTCTTTCACTCAGTTTCTTGGCAGCAATTATTAATTATTAATCAACCATTGAATTAATCATTTATGTTCTTTAATTTATTATTATTATTATTATTATATATTATTATTATATTATATATTAATAATAATAATAATAATAAT
>MPNW01000159.1:81298-101643 GCA_011800805.1 Hirudo medicinalis | reverse complement strand
TGAATTTTCTCGGTTGTGAATGAAATTTAAATTTTGTTCTTTAAATATATAACCTGCCAACAAATGATTCCATTTTAAAGCCATTCTTAAATTATATTTCAGACTTGTTGGAAATGTTATTAGAACCGTTAAATAATTATTACTATGTTATTAATAATTAACATTGTAACTAATATAATATTTAACATTCAATTATTATTATGTTATTAATAACATTCCATTGTTATTATTATGTTTTTAGTACCATGTCACTCAAGCAATTATCGCAGTGCTAAAAGTCTGAAAATATATTCATAAATTAGTTGCAGTTATGGTAATAATTACCTAAAGAGATATTTAACAAATAACTAAATAATTTTATTTTCGAAATCATATTAATTTATTAATTACCATTTCATGATTAATTCACTCTCGTTTATATGAAATTGGAATATTCAAATTCCAAACTCCTCGAAAACATTCTATACCAACCATGTTTCTCAAATGACGATTACAAATGAATATTATTATTAAAGACAAATCAATTACGCGATATCATTTATTGAATTAAATTTATGCTAAAATAAAAAATAAGGCAGAAAAAAAGATAAATGCAAATGGAGGCCATTCCGACGTTTGTCCATAACGAACATTCAGTCACAATTTTAGAGCTACAAACCAATTTCAACTGATCCAAGAGAAAAAGCAAGCAATTTTAGTGTTTAATTAACAAATTGTTGTTAATCATTATTGAGCCATAATTTTATGAAATTTCTGAATTACTTTCTTTGAAAATCTAGACGAGTCGTCATCACCAGGAAAAGAACCAAAGCACGTCATGATGACATCGTGCTGAGGAATTTTTTATGAGATTCTTAAGTAAAAATTGAGTCATGGCATTTGATGATCTTATTAGATTAAATATTAATATTATTATTATTACTACTACTACTAATAATAAAAATTATTTCCAAGGCAGCAACGGAATTTCTCACTGAATGAGTTTGTATCACAATACCGTGTTGTATAAATCGTAGTACACTGACGTTCACGTACAAAAGACAATAAAGACTCATACATTGTACGCTGATTATATTTAATTTATGTCTTGACTTATTTATAATTAATTATTCTGATGTTAAGACAAATTATGTTTAAACATAAATAATAACAATATTTATAGCATTAACACAAACAGTTAGGCTTCACAAGAAAATTAATATAGTTTCAGTAATAATTAGGATAATATTTAAATGAAAATTCGATGAATGACCACCAACATTTGAACGAAACTCAATTGACACTTGGACTAATTTCGTATGAAATCTTCAAATACTTCGTCAATTTTAGTAATTTAATAATAATAATAATAATATTAATAATTTAATAACTTAAGAAGCAAATGTTTCTCAATGATAAGCGAGCTTGGAAAAAATAATCACTCAAAATAATAACTACGCTGTTAATAAAAGACAAACCATTTAATTTAATGATCACAATAATGATATTAATATTAATATTATCAAAAATTAAAGCATAATTTAGAAAACAAAACAACCACAAAAAAATAATAACCACAATAAATAATAATTAACAATCTCATGGCGCAAAACCAAGACAAAACGCAATTCATAATCACGGAAACCAAACTGCTTGAGAGACTCAATCGAATATGTGAGGAGCAGAAAAGAATATGCCGAAGGTTCCGGCCACAAAGTAGACACTGCAGATCCAGAAGCACAGCCTGTCTATGACCATAGCTGCAAACTTCCAGTCATTCGTCTCCTCTGAAGATTTTGAATCCTCTTTGATCTTTCTCGTGATGAACCTTATTTCGTTCAGTATGAGCAGGATTTCATTTCTTATGATTGCAAGACCTGTTGAATAGGTTGTAATTGTGAGTTGTGCAAATTTCATTAAGATGTTGATTGTTAATTATAACATCATCATAATAATAATTAATTGCAATAATTGTAGAAGTAACGATAAAATTAATTAACAACAAATATTAAACTCATATTATCGAAAAAACAAAATTGCATTTTTTTATATTTTAATAAAGTTCAACTTAAGTTCTTAATCAATTGTAATATCTCAATTAATTGTTAATACTAATAAATGTTCAAAATTTCTTAAACACTTTCTGTTCTCACCCGTTCCATCTTCTTCTTCGGGTCCCCTATTGTGTCTGAAGTAGAGCTTGTTCAGTTGTATGGTGTTGTCGATGTCTTCGACGTTGGCCAAAAGACTCAGCGAAGGAGGAACTCGTCCCTCAAGTTCTCTGACGCTGGCCTTCCTCAAGAGTCTTTCCAGGGTCAACTCTTTACCTGGTCGAGACATCCGAAGAATCCATGCCAGCCATTCGCATATGGCGGTTCGCACCTTTTGTTACGAAGATAGATTGTTTATTTATTGTCGCATTTTTATGATTAAAAGAAATAAAGAATGGGAATTGGATTTAGGTTTATATTTAGGTTGATGCAGTAGATAGTGAAGTTTGACATAAAATTTAATGTTGTTATTTGCTATTACTCACTGCGTTATTTTGTTATCTGAAACATTTGTGAAACGCACTTCAATCGCAGGAGTATTTAAAAATAATTTGCAAATGAAAACTGAATTAATTAAAATTTATTTAAATATCTTAAATGATTTTTTTTTTTTAAACAAAAATGTCATAACGTCGGAATGGTCGGCTTCAAATCGACTCACCCAGACAGGCATCTTACACATGTCAGGTGTGCTGTGATGGAAGTGAAGGACGACTACTGTCATGATGACCGAAACTGTTGACATTATCATCACACAGGCAAAGTACACACCTGGAACAAGCAGCGAACAACTTCTATTGATTGAAACACAAAAATGTTTGTCGTTTTTTTATGTTTTTTTTTTAAATTGTGATTTGCGGGAGGTCCTTAAAGACTTTCAAGTGCAAATGAGTTGCAGTTGACCTGCAATCAGACGTTTTACGTTTGTAAGTGGTTCACTGAGTCGCAAGTGACACGCGAGACAAAGTAATTTAATATGTAAATGTAAACGTACTTCATGTACGTAGCGCCTTACGCATGGCGTCAGAAGCGCTTTTTTTTGTCAACCATTTACATAGCGCTCCTTCCCAAGGGCAGTTCAGGTTGGATTTCGAACACTACACATTACGACTGTTGCCATTACAGCCGTATACAGGAACGAAACCCATTCGACCAACCTGCATGCCGAATCAAATAATATCAAAACATCTTTGACGTTATTATTGATATTTTTTATTACGATGGCTATATTAATATATTTATTCAGTAAATAATATTACTAATTACAAGTGTTTAAGTTGCAAATTAGTAAACAACTTAAACATCACACCGACCAACTATGGGAACTGCCATTGATGTGGGGGGCACCATTTCAGCAACAATCATTTGGAAGACACTGAGTGATAGGAGGATTGTAACGCCTATGAAGAGAATGATAACAATTTTTTAATTATCGAATTCGTAAATAAATATCTAATTCGTAACCAATTAATTACTCGAGAATTCAAAATTTACCAACAAATTAAATTTTATTTCATCACAAATAACAACCACGACATTGAATAAAAGTATCTCTTAAAAAACTCAGCGAACGCACTTATTAATTACATTGCATACGTACAGTTATTAATTAATCAAGTAATTTTTTGGTCATAAATTTCAAAACATAAAACATAATTTTGTTTAAATTTCACAAAACCAGAAAAAAATTCAGCATTTTTCGTTCAATGAAACAAATCATTTTGCAAGCCTCGCTGACAATGAACTCAATCGACTTACACGTCGTGGTGCAAAAAAAAAAGTTCAAAAAAGCTAATCCATTGAAGCGACTGCTACTCTGAAAATAAATATTTCATCTCCCGGCATAAGTGCTACGCTGTTGCTTATCGCCTCTGGCTTTGATGCAACGGTGTCGTGTTCGATTCCTGGTTTGTGCCTTTTTACAAAAACACTTTAGTAGCGGGAGTTGGCAGAAGAAGCAATGATTAGACTCATAAGTGCATATCATTTATTAAAATTATTAATTTATTATTATCACTTATTAAAGTTATTAAAATATTAGCAAGAATATAATAGTTTAATTCAGAATATCATAACACTTTAATTAAAAATTATGTATTAATTAGTATCGTTATTTATTACCCATAATCAAAGCATAGATATTATCAAAGCATTGAGATATTCCGATGCATTTCGCAAGTATTATTTAACGGTCTTTCTACATACCGAGTCCTATTTTTTCCCCGGCGTCTGGCGGCAAAATGAAGGTGAGGAGAGAAAGTAGGGAGATGAGGGCACAAGGAATGATCAAGTTGAAGCCATAGTAGAGGGTCCTACGTCTGATGTGGAGGGTGAACGTGATGTCAAGGTAGGTCGAATTTGGGCAACATTCGTACTTCACCTCGTTGCGTTCTGCCGGTGCTTCTGAGATTTTAAATTTAAAACTTCCTGAATATGTAAGTGCTGAAATATCGCTATTTAATCATTTAAATAATCATTTAATAATTGCGCTAATTTAGTGCTAATTGGATTTTAAAATATTTGCTTCTTTCATTGGCTTAATCCAATCAATCACATTCATTTAAATGTCTGTGAATACATTCGAGTATATTAGATAGTAAATATTAACAATGTATCACGTCATGTTGTAACTGTTGAACCACTCTACCATATTAGCTTAATAATTAATAATTAATAATAATATTTAACAACACATGCACAGCAAGAGAGACGTTGATTCATAATCTAAGTAAGGCGCCATTGAAGACACGAGATAATTGACGAACACAACACGCTTCAGTGATTCCTTTGCAACTTTCCATGCAAACCAAATGCGTGAATAAGTTATGTGAGTGTTAATGTTATTATCACATAATAATATTTTTATCTCTGCTTTGTTCTTGATTAAGACGTTTAATAATACTTACATGTGGTTGTATAATTATTTTATTGCAAATTTGTAACACAAAAAGTGAGTTTTGTTTTCAATTATATTTAAATTGACTATAAAATACTAATATTTTCGACTCTGCATTTGATTTGTTTTTGAAAAAGAGAATCATTAACGGAATTTTAATGATTTGTTTTATTTTTAAGTCGCTTCAATTGTCACCGAAGTTGATGATTTTCGCGATTATTTACTCTTGAATTTGATTCAAATGTTATTTATTGTCGAATTTAACTGCTAATTTGATTTTCTGACTCATTTCTTAAGAATCATTTCAATATGAATCATTTTCATAAGTTCGACAGTGCATTAATTTATATTTGCAAGGAAACAACATTAATCATTAGTACAACTTGATAAATGCTAATATATCACTTAAACATTAAAGAAACCACAAAAATCTTTACCAACGAGAATCCATTCACCACTCTCCTGGTAGGTCCCCAGTTCCATGGTTGGGTTCAAACTGGTCAGATTGATCTGACTTCCGTCATAGGTCCACGATCCGAACTTCATCTTGCACCACTGGTCGTCAAACGGGAACCACTTGATATCGATTGAGCAGGAAGAGATGTACAAACCGAGTGGAATCCAAGTGCAGTTTCCATCACTTTCCACCACCACGTTCACCGGATACTTGCTGTCTATGTCTTCATCTGCACTGTTTCATGAGTATCAAACATTACAGGTGGTAGCTGCAGGTGTTAAGCTTATCCGCCGATTGGTTGCTAAGAATTTTTCAGATTCATTTCGATCGTTTAATCCTTTGTAATTAACAAATGAGTAACAATCAAGGAAAATATTCCGCTGGAAGAATTTGAACTAATGATGCATTACTTATTCCACTTTGCCGAAAAATTACACTTAATACGTTAACTAAATCTCTTTAGTATTTTTGTTGTTAGGAAGAGTTATTATTGATAAAAAACATTTACAGAGAGCACTTTGTGTCATGTCATGTTGTGATAAATTCTAGAATGAATAACCCGCGTGAATACAAAAACATAATCCTTTAAAAAATTGAAACAGATGCAAAGCATTCTCTAATTTCTCCAATACTAATCTGAGTATATTAAAGAATGTATTAATTGCAAATAATTTGAAATATGAAGAGACCTGTTGTAGAGCAGAATGTCAGGAGTCCAAATGGTTTTCCAGGGAAGTCTGACCTCTGTGACTCCACCGTAGTCAGCAGGATTCCACTTCAAGTTCCAGTCCATCCATTTCTACACAGAAATGTTTCTTTTTACGGCCTATCACATTTTTATGTTGTTTTATTTTGGATTCCGCTTTATAAAAGTTAACAAATTCTTGAAACACTTACATGTTTTGTTTTGTTATTTTGTTATTTTTAAGTTATTTCCAAATAAAATTATTCGTAATCTCTGCAATTTATTCATTTTAATAATTATTATTATTTAATTTATTCTTCTGAAACAAACTTTAAAATTCACAAATTAGCATTCATCGCTCGGACTCCTAAGTTTCAGCTGTTAGGGTTGAGTTTTTGCTTGTAAATCAATGTTAAAATGTTTTCGCACCTTAAGTTGCTCCGCCATCAGCGCCCTTAGTATTGCCCTTAGTATTGCTCTTAGTATTGCCCTTAGTATTGCCCTTAGTATTGCTCTTAGTATTGCCCTTAGTATTGCCCTTAGTATTGCTCTTAGTATTGCTCTTAGTATTGCCCTTAGTATTGCTCTTAGTATTGCCCTTGGTATTGCCCTTAGTATTGCCCTTAGTATTGTC
Source organism: Hirudo medicinalis (assembly GCA_011800805.1). Classification (NCBI taxonomy): domain Eukaryota; kingdom Metazoa; phylum Annelida; class Clitellata; order Hirudinida; family Hirudinidae; genus Hirudo; species Hirudo medicinalis. The sequence continues at coordinate 94,941 of MPNW01000159.1, read as the reverse complement.
CTTAGTATTGCTCTTAGTATTGCCCTTCGTATTGGCCTTAGTATTGCTCTTCGTATTGTCAGTATCTCGTGATCAGTTATTACATGAGTAAATTAACACAGAAAAATATTCAGCACCCTACAAACTCTCTTTTTACTTTTTAAGTATTGCGCTCTTGTTAGCAAGTAGGTTGGTACAATTATCGATGTCAATTTACTTCGTAATTACTCAATCTTAAATTAAGATTAATTTATTTAATTAATTGTATTACTTAATTGCATGAATTAATTGCAAAACGTTAATCACTTACTTGCATTAATTAACTATAATACTGTGTTGATTATTTATTCTGCTTTTATTTCAAATTCAAATCAACGCAAATGCAGTGAAATTGTAACTTCATAATTCTAGGAAATATTTGATAAGAAGTACAAGTACAACTGAAACAACCACTGACGTAGTGAAGCCAGATGTTTGTGTGCAACATTTCATTTTTTTCGTCCTGCAAATAAAGGTGAACTCATTTGTTAGTTTAAAAAATAAATAATAACAATAATAATAATAATAACAACAGTGAATTTATGTCTGTTGTTGCCATAACTTCTTATCCAGTACTTTGAAATAAATGTTGTAAATGAAACAATTCTACTTTTGTTTCACAACAAAAGGCTCAAATATTAATTAAAATATTATATTATTTGATGCAAATGACTCGTGCAAGATCATTCAACTGTGTTTGGCAATAAAGGAGCAGACGTGCTTTTGTCACTAACAGGAAAAAGATGTCATTTAAATGGTCAACTGTTCTAAATCAATGATTGATTAATACTAGGTTTTGCGGCAAAATTACAATAAAATGTTCTTAATAATGTTTCTTATTATAGATTTTACAAGAAATTGCACAATCCGTTTGCTGGCCAAGAGTTTAAAAAAAGTAACCAACAAATGTCGTCCTAAATACGTTAAATATTTGGAATAGTAATAATAAAAATATAACTAAATAAAACTGCTAACCACGTCTACAATTTGTTGGAGAGAAACTCCAAACTTGACCTCGAGGCTTTCAGTTTCAAGTTCAACAGGTCTGCTCAAAGGGTTGTAACTCCTCTGAGTGAAGATGTTTGATATCAGACGGTCTTCATGGACGCCGCTGTAAACTCCTGAGAAGGATAGTAATTAAATTATTATCGTTATTATTATTCATTTATTTATTTATTTAATTATTTATTTATCCGGTCGAAGGGCTATTCTTAAGCCACTGATAGTGGAAAGAGAAACAGTGAACATCGAGCGAAAAAAGTAAAAAATCAAAGTTGACAGAACATTGTTCGGCAATTGTTGTAAAGTTCGTTAAATCCATTTCGTGTAATAATGACTTAAATCGAGAAAAATTCTTGGCAGATACCACCTCGTCAGGTAGGGAGTTCCAGATGGCAACCACTCTGTTCAAAAAAACATTCTTAGTGATATTAGCCGAGCACTTCCAAGCGCGCAACTTAAAACGATGTCCCCGTATGTGATTGTAAGTGGAAAATTGCACAAATTTAAAAGATCACTTTTAACGAAACCGTTCAATAATTTGAAGAAAAAGCACAACAAACATCTAAATTAAACGGCATTGTTCAAGTGTTCTGAGCCCCAGAATCTTAAATCCGGTTAAATAAGGTTGCTGTGAAGGCTTGAGATTGTTCTTGTAAATATTCTTTGGACCGACTCGATTCCTTGAACAAGATATTTGAGACGGGGATCCCACACAGGAGAACAATATTCCAGTAATGGTCGAACATATGTACAGAATGCTTTGGTAAGAATGGTTCTGTCTCAGGAGGTAAAGGTTATGCAATTAATGTAATGGTGAATTCGGTGAGGTGGCTTTTGTGCGCTTCCGTCCGCATATTCAACCAGTTATTTGAATTCTGGTCGATTTTTATTGACCCTTCTTCTTGAGGAATAAATAAAATAAAAAATATTAATAATTTATTAATAAATAAAATATTAATATGTCGCTCCAAAATAAGAATTAAGTAGGTAATAAAGGTACAACTATTGATAATTACCAATTTCAAGTTGCCAGTGATGCTAACTACTTAAACCAGTGAATTGTGCTTATTGATTGGAGAAAAGAGTGATGTTTTGAAGAAATCATTTTGAGTATTTTCTTCCTTTGTGATATAAATAATTGAACAATTAAGTATTATAAACCTAATAAATGCATTATTGCTAATAAATTTCAAAGTTATTTGATAAAAAACAGTAATCGTGTCGATGGATTTGCCGAAGACATCTTAATCGAGAAAACAGTTCGGTGTAAAAATTCAAAACAATTCTCAATTTGAATTCGTAATAAACATTTAAAGATGTTTATTTAAAATATTTCCTAAACATTCTTAAATAATCATGAATTATTTTTTCCTGGACACTTTTAATATTTGCATATATTATTAATGTAAAATGTAGCATAAACCAGTGAACATTTTCAATATTTACGAGTGTAAATACGTAATAAATTGTTGTGCATCTCACAACTGTTGTTCAGAAAAATCAACAAAAAAGTGGACCATTGACCAACAGTAAAGCATGTAAAAGGTCGCTCAACATCAAAATTGTTCTGAAAATATGAGAAGACAATCGATCACTTTGATGAAGTTAAAGTTAAAAATATTAACAGCATTTCAAGATAAAAGCACAACCTCTTAAAATTTATTTCACAGAAAAATATATATAATAATTTTTTAAAAATCTAATTTTAGAAATAATTCTGGAACTTAGGATGTTCAAAGATAATGAAAGTGATAACTATTACGTATTTATGAAATTGAAGAAATGGAAACTCCAAAAGAGGAATTCCAGCAGGGATCCTCAGAGAGCCCCTTCGCTGAACGCTTCGGTCCTAAATCCTCTGACGTTCTCCGGCAGCCGGGCAGCATCCGCTTATCAAGCGAATAATACTGGCATTACTGAACCTTTTTCAGACGAACTTTTCGACACCATTCACTGCTTTAATCCGACATAACATTATAATTCTTGCCTCCTACCTCAATCGCAAAGCTGAGAGAATGCTACTTATTATTGTCCATATTCACTGTGACGCCTCTTCCGTGTCTCTAGATATCTTTGCCATAACCTTGGTCCTTGTCTTGTTTGTGAGACAAATGTATATGTTGGACCTTCCAACAAGACCCCTTGTCCCCACTTCTATCGCGAAAAACCACACTTTGTAACCTTTATCATTGAGGTCCAAAGCCAACTCGCAGTATCTTTCTTCCTTGAGGCAAATGCCAACCCCCATCCTGTCCTCCCAGGGAACCGTCAGCTCCACCAGTATGAATGTGTCAGTTTTCTTGAAAACAATCTCTGGGATTGATTCCCGGGCAATGGCACTAGAGGAGGCTGCTTTTGTGGCTTCTGTCACAATCTTCAAGAAATAATTGTGTCGCCAGGTGAAACTACCAAGAGCCAGAGCTTATCTGCACCCCGACAACACAAGCCTCTCTCCGAAGAGCAAACACGTTTTTCGTCCTACGCCACCTCTTAAGGTTGTATCGATAAGGCAACACAATGTTTGACCTACCGAATGACAAAGGGCAGTATAATCGGAGACATGCCCAGATCTCCTGCCACGTGAGAAATCTCTGCAAGGCCTCGTCCCATGCGGACCACCTTGCTGGGCCAGTTGCTCTGCTTTTGAAATTCTTTCATTCTCGATCTCCCTCCTTCTCTGCAGGACTACTAATGCGGCTCTGACTGTTGAGCTCGCCCTGGACCATCTTGGGGAATGATTCCATGGAATATTTACTCATATATATTTGGTATAAAGAGTGTAATTTTATCGCTATTTTATTTATTGTAAAGTTCCAGTTGGAGGATTTATTTTCTTTTGTCTTGATCAATTTATCTCAAGGATGGTTTTATTTTTCTCATTGTTCGGTTATTGAACTCCTGCTAGGAGTAAATGAGTATAAAATAATCAGAATAATAATTTACAGTGATAAATAACTTGGTGCATTTATGCCATTACATTTATTTGATTTACATCATGATTTACATTTTCATGTGAATTACATTTTTTTCTTTTGTATTTTTTTTTTTATAAGTTTTTTTAAGTAATAATAAGCAAAGGGTTATAAGACAAGCCTTAATTGTTTACATTAATTACTAATTATGATAATTATTAAATAATTATGACACTAAATTATTTAGTTTATTTTAGTTATCGTTACATGATTTTTTTTGTTACACTGGAAATCAACCAACACAAACATTTATACGGTTAACAATAACAGAGAAGAAAGCAACTTCTGGAAATGTTTACAGAAGATGATGGTATTTACGCTGCTTCTTGACAATATTACTAAATAAATAAAACAATCTGAGAATAAAGCAATGAGAATGTAATAATTAAACTCCAATTTAAGATCAAAAATTAATTTCTTGTCCCAAAGAATCGAATTTTAACATGTATATTTCATTCGTGGCTCTGAGCGGCTTGAAACACTTTTTTGTTTATATTAAACTGTGATGCATTGACAACATTTGTTGTTACGTCAATATTTAATAAATATTACTATTATATTATATATACTACAAAAAGATATTTATATTTTAAGAATCCTGAGCTTAACTTGAGAGCTTGTCTGCAATCGAAAGCGTTTGATAAGATGAGATGTTAATGTTACGATTAAGTAGATGATTATTGACATACTAAAACACAAATTAAATACTGAAATACAAATGATGTGATAAATATTACATAACTATTTCTCAAAGTAATTTTTTTAAAATTATATAAAAATGTTGTAATAATATTATTAAAACACATTCATATTTCATTAATACAAACAATTATTTACAAATATAATCGTAATTTTCAAGTGGTCTTAAAAAGTCGTTTTAGTCATTTGTTATAGTTATAAGATAATTACTTTGAAGCATAATTATCATCGTTTTTGCTTAGAAAAATATCTGAAGAAGCGGGAAGTATTCGAGATAAGAAGTGATAAAAGTGGGCCATTAAAACAACAACCGTGATAAGGAGAGGCTGTCATCAGCAGTACATGGGCTGATTATGATGAAGATGATTTTATTAACTAATAAATAAATAACTAAATCAATTAATTAATTACAATAATATAAATAATCATGAAGTATACTAACACATTGTACTAACATAGTTAAACATGAATTAAAGCTCCAATGTTTCCTGACAAAAACACATTGACGAGTGACATCGAAGAAAAAGCTATTTTTACATCAACATTCATTGAATTGATTAAATGAAAAAAATGTCATTTTTATTGTCGTGTGAAATTCTAAACATTAACGCCAAACATATTTCCTTAAGGCTGACCATTGAGTTATTTTATTTGGTTTCTTGTGTTGCTTTGTTGTTTGTTATTTCGATGCTTGGTTGAATACAATTGCTAAAAAAAAGATGTTTTTTGAATCTTCAAAGTGCTTAATATCTCTAAATATATGTATTATTGCAAATAATTATATTTGCTTTTTCATTTATCCTCCTTTGCGCTGCAACAATTGCCTGATTTTTACAGCGCAAATAAATTTATCGAGATCCAGACTTCTGACAATTTTTCCGCATGTAGTTTTTCATTAAAAATATCAATGTTAATGTGCAAACAATTTGAAATATCAATTATTCAATATTTGATATTTTTTAAAGTTTTTAACAGTTTCTTGTAATTAACCAAAATCACAACTTCATCATAATCATTTCATTCTGTCCTCAAAATCTCAGGAAACGGCTGTGATATCAACAAGCCGCTGTTACCTGAGAACCAATGAGGAAAGGCATTTTTAGGTGGAATCAATTCCCCTCCGTTGATTGGCTGATGAACTGGAAAGTGGTAATGTAGAATGTTAATGTAGAATGTTGGTACGATTTAGACTTTTTCTGTTATTAATTTTTTTGCTATTCGGTTTCAAAAACATAATAATATATTATGTAATAAATAAAACGTAAATATAATATTTAATATTTGAATATATTACTATAACAATTATAATGCATATAATAACTAATATAAACAATTATTCGCATTTAATGAAAAGAATTAGCGTTTGAAGTTGAAGGTTTACTGATGCCATTTTGTTTTCAGTTTAAAAATTAATTATTGTGTGACAATTTTATTTTATTACAAGTTATCAATACTTTTAATCGTCATTATTTGTTGACTAAAATGTTTGTTCCATTTAAAAATATATTATATTATTTGTATTCTATTCATTTCTAAATTCATGGGAAATTGTGAAGTAAATTTTGCTTTGTTGAGGATTTCATCGTTGGCTGGCGCCAGAAGTTATCTGTTTATCAGGATCTGCTTTCATTGAACAAACCTTCTTCATTTCTTATTTTATGCAATGTACTATAACATCTTATCTTAAAACATAAACTATAAAATATTTATAAAGCTATTATTTATTAGTCGAGATTATTCTCATTAACTATTATTCTTTGCAATGTTTCACTTTAAAATCAAATCAACACTGGTTTAAGTATTACTAATTATTATTAATTATAATCTAAAAATAAAGTTATTAAAAACTCATAAATAGACATAAATAAGGCATAAATACGACTGCCCAAGGTCTACACAAGCAGACACCCTATCTACTCAAGGCAACACAGGTTGAGACAGGAGAGACAGGACGACCTTTTTGCAGTCACCTGTTGGTTGATTGATCAGGTGAGCGGTGATTTCTACCTCATTCAAACGGCCTCGTGAGATGCTGCTGAATTTGTCTCATTAATTTGTTAATTAACTTTTAATTTTTAGATTTCCTCTCAAAATTCTCATCCGAATGAAACATCTCTGCATGGTTCCTTAAATGACGAACGAATGTTCAAATGTGCTGTTTTATTGTGATGACCTCCTCAGTAAAGAGATAGAACAAACTTCCACCGAAAGAATGTGTTTTAGTTACGAAAATGGACTATTGTAGACAATTGCCGGAACCGTCAAGACTAGTCGGATGTTCGCCTTCATCGATTTCAGAGATGTCGAGGTACAGATGCAACTAGATTCAGTTGCTGAACATTTCAGTTGGTCGACATTTATTGCGGAGGAGGAAGCGCCAATATTGGGCGGGAATCCCACGCCGTTCGTTGCAGAGAATGGATATTTTTATGTGCAATTTTGCTACAGTGGCCACACCGGCCAAGGATGCTGAACAACTGTTAGGCAATGAATGATTGAGCCAAATTCCACCCCTCAAGGGGGCCTTTGGAACTATCTGCTGCAGAAGCAGTGGGATGAAGGCGAACCGACTAATTAAGCAGTAGTCTGAGGGATATCCCTCTGATCTTAAGGACCAAGGTTCGAGCAATACTTCATGGATGCTGCCAGGGTATTGAAAGAACATGGACGACTACCTTAATATACAGAAGTAAAAAAATAATGGTACATTGACTTGTCAATCAATTAAGAACACATGAGGTAGATGGAGCTTCAAAAGATGGAGCGGCATGCTCATTGAGCTTGATCAAACAAAATAAAAGAATCCAAAAGTGACTAATAACGAATAAGTTGTGATAAAAGGACATGGATACACTAGAAGGGACGCCTCCTGAGTTGGGTTGTACAGGCACCCGAGGTCAAAGACGAGTTACCGCTAGCGGTAGAAGACAACAGAGCTAAACCACTCTCGTCGATAGAAAGGCCTAAAAGGATGCGAATCTACGAAAATCTGCTAACATTTGCGAGAGTAAGGGCATTATTGGGCGTTTTAATATACCGATATTATTACTTAATATTGATCATCGTTTCTTGTCCACATTAAAGTTACTCTCCACACACTGGAGTCAAACTCTACGACGATGACATTCTTCCTATTCCTCCTCCAGTTGAGCACCATCCGCTTTTAAGGCTCTTTAACTCTCGCCTTTAACGTTGATTCCACAGGGTTCCTCAATAATGAAGTGATAAGTAGGCATGTTTTTGCATGAAGTGTGTCCTTATTATGAATGATGAGGTTAATAATTATGGACAACAAATGATACTAAATTTAGATATTAAATTATTCAAAAAATTATGTTAAATAACCATAATAATCATTTATCGCGCCCATAGGACTTTTAATGTTAGATTTATCAAAAATCAACTAAATTAATTTCAATAAAATATTAATTAAGCCTATTTTTTATGATTTGGTAAATAATTTAGTTAAACCGTACATTCGGTTAATAAGTTAACGAACTTCAAAGAACCTCATCGTGCGTAATAATTAAAATTTAATTACAACAATATTTTTCATCCAACAAATGAATGTTTAAAGAAATAATCAGAAATTCAACATCGCAACATTAGAACAACTGCTTCAACACTTTCGTGGATCCGTTATCCCATGGACGTTCAAAGTTGAATGTCTTTTACAATGAATTGGTGTCATTAACTGCTTAATGTAAATGTAATGTAACGTCGTTATTATATTAGTAGACGGAAAAATTAATTAAATATATATTGTTACCATAATAATAACAACAATAATAATAATAATAATAATATTAAAACATTTGCCTTAATTATTGTTATTGCTATTATCATAATTATAATTGCTGTTATTATCATCATCATCATCATCATCATCATCATCATTATTATTATTATTATTGCTGTTATTATCAGTCAATGCAAACGTTGAGCGAAATCAACGCCCTGAACAGCAAAGCCTGGAGGCACACAAATGTGAAGCAAGAAGGTGTTTTCCTCTCCTGTGTTTATGATGTTTATCAGCTTTTGCACTCACTCTCAAGCTTCAACCTGTGTGAGATTCCTTTACTTATTCTTGTAATTGTAATAATTATCATTTCTATTTATGTTGCATTCTTGTTGCGGTTGCTATTTTATAATTTAGAAATTATCTATTGTTATTATTATTATTATTATCATTGTTATTATTATTATTATCATTATCATTGTTATTATTATTAATAATAATATTATTATTGCTATTAATAGTATTATTCATTTTTATAATAATGACATTAAGAGCAATAATTAATCTGTTGAAGTTATACTCTCGTAAGTTCTTTGACCTGCTTTGTTCATCTTCTTACAATTCATGCAACAAAGCTAACTTTTGAATTTCCTTTTCTCTTTAAGAATATTTTATTCTTCTTTTACAGTTTATTTTTCTTTTCAATAAAACTAATTTTAAGAGCTAATTAATTATTAATTATGTTGTAACGACCGTTAATAACTAATTTCAACCATTTATCAATTTACTCCATACAAATAATTCTCATATTATTTTATTTAAAAAATTAATTTACTAATTTACTCTAAAAACATGTATTTTTGATGGAAATAACAGATACGATTGAAGGCAGGGTGGTTGTGAAGCTGAGAACACGAAGATGGATAAACAGACTTCAACGAGTGTATTTTTTCTCCTCTCTATTTTCGTCCACATCTCATCCTTCGCAAACTATATAATATTAATCTCACTAATGTTAAGATTCTTAGATCTAAAATTAATGTGGCACAATCGCAATTTAACAGCATAAATCCATTAATTTTCAAATGTTAGAACCTAATTAATAGAATTTTTGGGAAGCACGAGAATTCGTAATTATTATAAATAATAAAAATAATATTAATTATTATTAATTTTTATACATTCTGGCAAAACGTTTGCATTAAAAACAAAGTCAGGATGAAGCACAGATAAAAAAAAACAACTTTAAAGCAACTTTCTGAAGTGAACGCGGCAATCGACGAGAAGAACAAACGTTTGAACTTCAGAGGACTCCATTTCTGGTTGTGTTTAAAATTGGACTTCCAATTAAATAGTCTGTTCCTGCACCGCGAGGAATTGGGTCACTGAATGAGGTCGTGTTTTAAGGTCAAGTCGCGAGGTCAATTTTCGTTCTTCGCGCGTGTTCGGTTCAAGATAATAAATCTCCAGTTGCAGACTTATCGTTGGCGTTGTCAGATTTTCTAGCAGGTAATGGGTGTGTGTGTGTGCGCGTGTGTGCATGTGTGTGTGTGTGTGTGTTATCACGGCTCATTAATAGTCATTATTATATTGAATGGATGAATCAAATCGTCTTAATATTAATTTGCATAATTAATTTGTATTAATAATAATAACAACAACAACAATAATAATATTAATAATAATAATAATAATAATAATAATAATAGTATAATAATAATAATAATAATAATAATAAAATGAATGTTGATATTGGCAGTTACTGGGTGAATTATTCAAAGCATCCATGTTTATCATTTCATCTGATATCCCTTTTCATCATCATCATCATCATCATCATCATCGGCCGAATTATCACATGAACGGGAATTCTTTGAGCTTCTGAGTCACTTTGTGCAACTTAGGATCTCCATAATTACTTTTTAAACTCAAACTTAATTATGCCACAGTAATAAATAATATTGAAAAATTGTATTCAAACATAAATAAATGGTAAATGTTGTAATCATTCTGAGAAATGGCGCTGAGAGATTTTAAAAATTTCGATTGATGAAGACTTTAATGAATTGATTTTTTAAATTCAAATTTTCAAGTAAGATAACGTAAGTTAATAATTGATTTGCAAATAAATTAATAATTTATCTATATATAAGATAATTAGTTAATAATTGATTTACAAATAAGATAATGAGTTAATAATTGATTTATGGCAATAATTTCTCATGGAATTTATCTCGCACGTTTTATTTTGTCAAATTTATGCTTATTTCTCTGACGAAACTTGATGCTATCAAGCCGTCAAGAAATTTGTCTAGATGTAATATCTATTTACCTATCCGATTACAAGGAGATTACAAGAATAACAATTTTAAATGGAGTTAGTCATCACAAAGTTAATAACGTCTTTATGAATAAGTAATCTATTTACATAAACATTAAATTGGTGTAAATCCAAAAAAATATTCAACTACCTTTGAGAAAACACAAGATGCAAGTTGACAAAAACAGGAAGAGTCTCGAAGCTGTCAAAATATTTTTGAATTAAAAATAATTATCAGCATAATAATAATAATATCCTCACAATACATATCAATACTTTAGTCATGCAAACTCGACATTTTATGATACAATTGATACAAGCATCAAATTGCCGCTTCATTATATTGGCCAATTTATGTTTTTTTCGTGATGTTCATTAATTATTACTTGACTTTTCCTTATTAATATTTAAATATTAAATATATAATAATACATTAAGTAAATATAAATTAATTTCTTCAAATTATTTGCTTATTTCGTTAAACTTACGTTAGAAATAGGTGGCTGATAAATTATTAAGTTTTGAAACGACAACAAAAGTATATAATTCCATGTAGCAATCACAATATCAAAATGTCATAATGTCATAATAATGTCATAATATCGTAATATCATAATACAATCGTAATATTCATTCTAAACATTTTAAAGGCTTGCAAAGTTCTCATTGGTTATTAGATTCGACATGCGATACTCCTTCTTTAACTTATCAGAAATTATCACTAACTAATTGGACGATGTTGCTACTCAAGGTGATACTTAATCCAGTAGAGCACAAAATATTCAGGTGCACTATTATTGATCACAAATAAGTAAATTATTTCAAATATTTACGACAATAATATTAAATAATTTTTTTTAAATAACTAAAAAGTCTCTCACCTGCTTTGAAATCTCCAGTCATGTCAACACATCAGCCGAAGAATGGTCCAACGAATATTCGCTCCTGAGAACCTCACGTTGTCGACATGATCTGAGATCGTGCCGAGCTGCTTGGAAGTTCTTGTGGCATTTCCCTCTGTTGACTCAACCTTCCAATTGATGACTGGAGTTTTCCAAATCAGAAATTTTGAAATCCTCAACAGATCGTTTGATTGCAATCAGTCGCATGATAATCAATATCAACAATTATTAATATTATTATTATTAATATTATTAATATAATTATTATTGTTGTTATTTTGGTTAAGAATCTGATACGAGATACATATTATTCAAGGAGTTGCAGACGATTTCAAACATAAAAATAAAGTTAGAACTTTGTAATTTATTTTTTTCGATAACTCGTTCCTGTCTAACTATTTCGAACAACTGTGCAGTACACGAGAGCAGCGACTTCTTATAAACAAGAGAGTTCTGCTGGCCAGCGGTGATGGTGATGATGATGATGACATCGAGGGTGATGGTGATGGTGATAATGACGACGGCGATGATGATGACTATGATGATGATCATCATCATTAATCACGACAATCCCAGGTTCTCCTTGGAATCCTTGTGTTGTCTTTGGAAAATATGAGGTGAAATTGAAGCAAGATTCAGGTCGGGTTGAGGTCAACTTGGGGTCAAGTCGAAAATTCGAACCGAAGCTCCGAGTTGATCTCGAAGTCGAACATCTGGTCCCCGATGAAAGGTGAGTCATCAAGAGAAGCCAGCTCATAGCTTTCGTGGCTAAAACCAAACCAGACACGCTGTTGTCTAGTGTGTCCTACAGAATTTATTACTTAGTTATCAACATTGGGATAATAATAATAATAATAATAATAATAATAATAAGAAGAAGAAGAATGGATTAGTATGATTTTTAATATTTGCTCATTGATGAAAATAAATATTGGTTAGGCGATGAGAAGCTTTGCTTACATGCAACATCTTTGCTATTTATTAACATTAGTGGCTTTTATGACATTCACACCTGTTACATATCATCATCATCATCATAATCATCATCATCTTCGTCATCGTCATCGTCATCTTCATCGTCATCGTCATCATCATCTTCATAGTCATCGTCTTAGGTATCATAAGCAACACAAACATACAAGCCATCACATAGCTGTACAAATCAACACAAAGTTGCCCCCAGCAAAACAAAGGCTTGAAACTTTAAAGCAACAAGTTGGTTATCAACTTGGAATTATAGAAATACTCCATTATTATAATTATTATTATCAATATTATTATTATTATTATTTTTATTTTTTTTATTATTATTATTATTAGACTCAGAAAATCATTAAATTAAAGAAATAAAATAAAATTGAATGAAATTAAAGATTCTTTAATCTTTAAATTCATAATTTTCAGAAGTAATGATATCAATATTGTAGTATGGTAATATTATACACTTAATAATATTAAGGAATGGAAGATTCAGCATGTAATAGCAATTAGAGAGAAATTGCAATTAAAGTACCAATTAAAACAATAAAACAATTAAACAATTAAACAATTAAACAATTAAACAATTAAACAATTAAACAATTAAAACAATAAAACAATTAAAACAATTAAACAATTAAACAATTAAACAATTAAACAATTAAAACAATTAAAACAATTAAACAATTAAACAATTAAACAATTAAACAATTAAACAATTAAAACAATAAAACAATTAAAACAATTAAACAATTAAACAATTAAACAATAAAACAATAAAACAATTAAAACAATTAAACAATTAAACAATTAAACAATTAAACAATAAAACAATAAAACAATTAAACAATTAAACAATTAAACAATTAAACAATAAAACAATAAAACAATTAAAAACAATTAAACAATTAAACAATTAAACAATTAAACAATTAAACAATTAAACAATTAAACAATAAAACAATAAAACAATTAAAACAATTAAACAATTAAACAATTAAACAATTAAACAA
>MPNW01000159.1:0-70441 GCA_011800805.1 Hirudo medicinalis | reverse complement strand
TTTCTATCTAAAAGATGGTTTTGCTTTTTATACTTCTTGTTCAGAGAGGAATAATTTGGGGAGTGAGAATTCAAAATGGTTAACTAGCCCTGAAAATAATTTGACCACAATGATAAATGAGGTTTATCAGCTTCAGTTACTGTGATCTTTTCTAAACTTGGTCTCAACAATGTCAAAAGATCATGCACCTTATCCCAGAATGCATCACTCAAGATTGTTGCTTTCACCTCTTTAGAAATAATAGTCTTGGCTGCTGCATCCGCTGCCAATAGTTGCAATTCATTTTTGTTTGTGATCAATCTTTCAAAACAAAAAGACATTGGAACCCGATCTAGTTTTGACTTGGAAAAGTAGTTTTTGCTTGATGTATTTTAATTGTATTAATCCTGGCAATTTATGATTCGTAATTTCTTTACTTGATGGTGGTTGTTTAACAGTATCTTCTATACATGCCAGTTTGCCAAGATCAGTCATTAAAAGATTCAGACCATGTAAAAGTCTTTATTGGAAATTGTTTTAAAAAGAACCAATGTTTTTTTTTTTGCTTTTTTGATCTCTTGAAATAATTTAAAAAAAAAGAAACATTTTTAAATAAAACATTTGAAATATTTCAAGCTCAAATCTCTAGTGGTAACCAGCAGAAAGCGCAAGCCGAAGACCACTACTCATACTGTTGGTGTCACAACACACAGAGAAACTCCTAGTTATGACGATGGTGAATTAGCCTTATTACCGTTGAATGGGAGCGTTGATTCGACCACAGAGGGATGGTTGCTGGATTTCAAGGGACCTCTGAGAACACTAGATATGACCCGGGCAACAAGCATTGGTGTCCTGTACAGCGACAAAGATGTGTATGACTATGGTCCGAAGACTGGAGCCATAGAAGAACAGAGAGCTAGGGATTCATTCAATTCTGAAGTGGAGGATGCGCGCAATGACATTCTCTACTTTTTTGGCGTTTTGGCAGGCTGCATCATCATCACCATAGGCGCCTTATCAGCAAAAACCCAGATGAATAAACAACCTCCAAATCCATCACATCCAGACCTCGGAAACCAAGAGTAAGGAATAGGTTGTTTCCACGTAGAGTAGCAAAGTTTAATTAGTTCAATGTCGTTAGCTGCAAATTATCTAAACTAAATGAAGAGTATATTGCGTGACCTTGGTTTGGTTATATTGTGGATAGTCAGTGATGGGTAAAATCCTTTTTGGAACGATTTGAAATCAAAATCGCCAGACAAAATATGATTTCAAATCAAAATCGAAATCATGTAAATTCAAATGATTTCAAATCCAAATCATTTGTAAAAGTATTTTAAAATCGTCAAATCAAAATCGTGTGTACTTGATTTCTGTTTATTACATTTTATTTGAAGATTATTAAATTATAATTATTTCAGTTATTGAATCAATGTTTATTAATTTTTAAAAGTAACAGTTTTTCAAACATTGAGTCATTCAGTCTGTTGCGCCATGGAGTTTCAATGAGTCCTGCAGGACTAAAAAAAAATCTCTCAGCAGGAGCTAATGAAGGCAGTATGGTGTTATAACGAATGAAGACCTTTTGACTAGGGTACTTGACTGAAGAATAACAAAAGTAGTGTCTGCATCGAATAAATAGATAGTTGATCATGTAGATCCGAATGCTGTTGGCCTCAGTTGCAGTCCCTGGTTGCTGATATGAGCCCGCGACTACCAGGAATATGTATGGTGCGGGTGAAAGGCAGGTATGACGGTGCTTGACCCAGTAGAGACTTGAAAATGAGTGAAGAAATTTTGTAGTGTATTCTTTGGCGAATACGTAGACAGTGGAGATCGTGAAGAGGAGGAATAACGAGATCTTGTTTTCTTTTGTTATGTATGATTTTAGCATGCTGAAGTGGCATGAGGCAGGCGGCAGGTAAGCAAACCAACCATAGTCAATCTTTGATAGGATGTTTCATAAAGATGTAATGAGAAGCTTCCGCACATCAAGTGGAGTGGAGCGGCAATGCTGCGAATTTCCCTGAAATGCAGTAGCAGGAACGAGTTGTTTAGTTGATGTGAGTGGTCATAGAACAGTCTGAATCCAGCCAAATCCCAAGGTTGCGGACAGATTGTACTGGCTGGATGAGGTCGGAGTAGATGACAAACGATTTGAAAGACGGTTCAGGAGCACCACATCATCTCAGTTTTGCTGGCGTTCAATTGGAGACGACTGCTGAACATCCAGTTACTGATGGCGTCCACGCAGTTCGAAATCCTGACAGAAAGGCTTTTAGTTTGGTCTGGCTGGCAGTGCCCTAAGGTGCTATATTATATAACATAAGATTGAGATTCAATTTGCAACAGTTAAGAATTTAGAGAGGTCAAGTTTATTGTTATAATGTCGTCTGGTAGTGAGTTCCAGACGCGAACTATTTCATTGGAGAAGTATTTCGTTGCGTTTATTGTAAAGAGACTGGTCTTATGTGTAGGTTTGGCCTCTCGTACCAGAATAGGAGGCTGGGTGGATGTTGTTTATCAGGTTCGTCTTCACGTACCCATGTAGGATTTTGTAGTGCAAGCAGTGGTCCAAAATCAGTCTACGGTGCTCTAAGGTCTGTAGGCCAAGGATTTTAAGACATGTTATGTATGGACATCGATGTAGAGAGGGTATGGACTTTGTGAATCGTCTTTGGACTGTTTCAATTTTGTAATGAGATATTGGTAGCATGGATTCCATACAGCTGAGCAGTACCCGAGTTATGGCCGGACGTAGGTGCAGAATGTAATTAAAAGCACAGAAGCTAAGATTGTTTGATATATTTAATTAAAGAAATTGTAATTTCCTTCAGTAGCCTGAAATATATAATCGCGGAGAACACCTCTTGGACAGCTCACATATCACTTAAATAAATCTTGTTCTAGCACTTTGTAATCATCTCGCATTTTAAAATCTTTTCTAGTGTTGCCTTGTTTTGAATAACTCAGATCAAATTATTATGAGTGATCAGTGATCTTTGCATTTTCAAATGACATTGCATTCACAAATTGAATTCGTTAGCATGCCGGTGGAATTAAAGGAAGTAAATTGCCGCCAGAGTCAGGTTTGAGGGGGTCAGACTTATTATTTTCAACAAAAAATGTTGTTACCGTATGAGGGTCATCTTAGTGCGCCCTTCCAATCCAACTCAAAATATGCAATGGATACGAATGTATAATCACTTGAGCTGCTGCCTTTAAATCGTCCTTGAAAGAACTGATAATTATTAATAATAATTATTTTATATTACGTGAAATGCTAATGATCTTAACAACACGTTAGCGCTAATTTATTAATTTGATAATAATTAGTTAAAATCCCTGTCGTTAATTAAATTATTGCGACGATGTAATGCTTTACAGAGAGGAATTGGAAGATTCTCGTGATGCTGAAGACACCATGGTGAATTATTTTTCTGCATAAATGAATATTCATAATTTCAAATGACTGATCAGAATTTTTAACCACTACTGATTATTCATAGATCAGTTGAATTACTATTCAATGGAATGAATATTAATTAATAAACTTTTAATTATGATTTTAATAGTTTTAATTGTAATTTGTCTGCAGGAGGAGTTCCAATTGAAATCTCATTGGCTGAGTGAACTTGGAAACAAAATGTGAAATGTTCCGTTTACTAATCACTAATCGAGATCAAGGTCGATTGTCACAAGATCTATTCTATCAGATCTATTGATGGCGAAAACACTTGACTTAAATCAAAGAATTACTCAGCTAAATAATCATTTCGATAATAATTTGTTTGCAAACTGAAACATCAATTACAAGTATATTATTGTAATTTGTTTTAAATTTAAGACCATATTTTGAACTTCATCCAATTAAACTGTTTAACCAAAAACTTATGTAAGATCTATCATCCATCAAATGTGAAGCTTGTAGTAGTAGTAGTAATTTATTAATGTCCTCAGCATAACGTGATGAATAGGACAGAAATGTGAAGCTTAATAAAAAAACAAATATTAACACAACATTGTGCAGGTACCAAGCCTTAAAAATCACCAAATAAAGCCAAAAAATTCACCAATTTTACTAAAATATTTCTAATAATGTGCTCAACAAAATTATTGTTACGATAGCACAGCATCTTGCAATAAGACTCATTTGCCTCATGCCTTGAACAGATTCTGCGAATGCCTTATAAAATTACCTCAATAACGCATATTTTTAAATTAGATATTGTAAAAAAAATCAATTAGTTTATTTTGACTAAGCAAACTGAAAAAGATGGTTTGCTAATTTACACGTGACTTTTACAAAGTCATTAGAAATTCCCTCGCCCATCTGTACTCATAATTTTTCGGTTTCTCGCGATAGCATCAGATGCTGGGTTGACAATTGATCTTTAGCGTTTTGCAGCTTAAAGAACAAATTTTAATATTTAGGACGATATTTTGCAAAAGTCTGGATCAGGATTAGTCAAAATGGTTTTCGAAAGTCTGGTCGTGGACCTTGTAAATCGCTTTCTTGGAGACTTTATAGAAAATCTCGACTCATCACAGCTTTCTCTGGGAATATGGGGAGGTCGAGTTAATTATTTTTTTGCAATCAGTAATGTTTCGAAAATTTCAGGCCACTAAGTTGCATGTAATTTCGTCCAAGTTTGAGTTACGTTGTGATTGCGTAATGAGATGAATTTTAGAAGCTGAGCAAATCTGAAACATAAAATTATTAGTCTTTCATTTTCATTGTATAATATATTAATATTCATATTCTGATGTGTTCAATTAAACTCAGTTGCTTTTAACCCATTGCTCCTTTCAGGTGATGTACTTTTGAACAACTTGTTTATCAAGGAAAATCTTTTTGTAAGTGCTCTCTTATCATTTGTATCTTTTTTTTATTTTTCATGATGCCTCCCTATGCATCTGCTCTAGTGATGCAATAAATTGATAATTAAAAGTTGATAAAGACCAACCAAAAACCTTAAATGGCTCATTTTAAACATCTTTTAAAATTTCCAGGATGATCTGGACTTGCCCATCAGGGTCGTTTATGGCAACGTTGGTAAGTGAATGAGGTTCTTGGGGAGGTTTGAATATGTCTGAGAATCTTGAAACTTCTTTAGTAATATTTTCACAAGACAAATTGACTTGCATGATGATGATTGCATTTCATCAGTTCTGAGCTTTGATGAACTGGTCAAAATCACGCAATAACTAATATTATTATGATCATTGTCATGATCGTTATCATGATCTTATTAGCTCAGATGTTCAAAACAACAGAGTATTGCTAAGAAATTTCATGTTTCTCCCAATTGTTCTAGAAAATGTGATATTTTGACATTTTGGCAAATCTTGTAAGCCTTTGTAGTGCTTGCATTCATCTTGTCATGTTGAGGTATTTGCTGCTGTTTTTCAGAATTATTGTTTTAATCATTAATATTTTGTATTACTATAATTAATAAGTGGTCTGAGTTTGTAAGTTACCATGACATCGTCAGACCTAAATTCAGTTTTATTTCATCATTACTTCCTTCAAAGTGATGACATTAAACATCACATTTTTATCAACAAGTTGTCTTCATTAAGTTTCACCAGTGTTTGCTGGCAGCATTTTGACATTCATTTTTAATGTCAGGATTTAATAGCAAGCATTTCTTTAATATCTTTGGTTGGTTCATCCAGAGATGATAGTGATAACGGAGTTATAGTCAGCAATGGATTGGTAACGATCTTATCCTAAATTCATCACTTTAAAATGAATTCCAGGTCAGTTGAAGCTGAAGATACCATGGAAGAATTTATACACAGAACCCACCGTTGCCATATTGGATGGACTGTACATCATCGCAGTGCCCAATTCCAGTATGCGGATCTTAAATAATGTTGCCATTTTATTGTTGTTGTGCAGGGATATAATAATATAGGATTCATTTTATATTTTTATAAATTATCATATTTTTGTTAGTAACTATATGTGTAATAACTGACCTTCATGATAATCATCAACCTATGTCTTCATCCGCGAGCCCGAGCCCGTGGAGTTAAGTTGTGCAGATGGGTGTATGGATATGTGATGATGTTGATGTAACTGGACCGACGGTTAATGAATGAAGAATGAGAACATGAATGGAGTATGGATGTGAGGATGGCTGGATAAAGGACTGAATACCTGAACAGCTGGATGGATGGATGAATGGATGGGTGGAGGAGCTGAAATGAAATGAAATGAAAGCATGGGTAGAGAGATGGATGGATGGATGGATGGATGGATCTCTGTTGGAAGAAATCAATGGAAGAATGGTTTTCCAGTTTAATAGTGCAACATTCGTCAAATTACATTCTTACTGCAATAATTTCCTAGAAAGAGGATCTTTGGATCCTGGGACTCCTATTATAGGGAGTCCTATTGTTTATGAGCATGTTGATAATGATTACAATGGTGATGATGGCAACTACTGCATATTACTGTTATTCATTCCTTCCATTCATAGTCATTGCTAGTAACTTATTATTTGCAATACAACCATGATACTCTGATTATTGATATTATTTGTTACTTAATATTGCAAATTATTTATTATTATTATTACTAATGTTATCACCTTCATTATGACATGTATCATCACCTCAGTCACTATTTTCATCATCATCGTCATCATGTCCATCACCAGGTGTGGCTTACGATGAACTGAAGGAGCAGAAATCATCATGGGAAACAAAGCAGAAGGAACTCAAGAAGATCGAAGAGGCCAAGAAGAAGGAGGCTGAGAAAGGTTGTTGTTGTCGTTGTTGTCGTTATTATTTACGTCAAAATTATGAGGGCATCAGGAATGAAATCATTAATGACATTATTCACTGGGAACATGTAATGTCACTTTGTAATATTACATTGTGATGTTGCAAAAATACATATTGTCAGTGTTGCATAAGATTGAATAATAATAATAATGATGATGATGATGATGATGATGATGATGATTTGGCTACAATTGATGATGGGATGGTGATGGTGATGATGATTCCTGTGTGGTATCCTAATTATCAACCATAAATAATTTGTGACATCCTTTGCATAGGAAATGAACTCTGAGCAAAATGAGTGTGTTGGCCTCAATAATTTGCAATTTGTTAATAATCAGTTGGATTACTTTTATTTTTATGCAAAGTTCTATTTTTAAATCACTCTTGACATTTGTTGATGGATGTCGGTCGTTAAAGTCGAGAAGCCACTTCAGTCGTGTGCACGTACAAATTCGTAATTCATAAAATCTGTTGATATGTTTCTATGCTAAAATTGAGTGAATGATTGAAACACAAACACATACATTATTGTATTATTTGAATGATTAAAATTCAATTTGTACTTAAAATGAGCATATAATTTGACATTAGTCTTGAATAAAAACAATTTTTACCAAAATATGTCAATCACGTGAAGTGTTAAACTCGATAGCATAAATACGCAACGATACAAAACATCCTCGCATTGGATTTTGTTTTGAGAAGCTCGGAAAACTGGAGATGTTTACGTTTTGAGGGTCACTGCTGTTTGTTGGTGTTTGTTTGTGAATGTATTTTAAATATTTAATAACATTGATAATGTTATAATAATAATAATAATAATAATAATAATAATTACATTACATACTTACTGTTACATATTTACAATGATAAAGCATGATTACAATAGAGCTTATTTGTGACAATTCTCAGATCTCTAATTGCATTAATTCCTGAGCATTGTGTTGTGTTGTGTTGTGTTGTGTTGTGTTGTGTTGTGTTATGGTTTCTGCATTCTTTGCTTCTCAATGTTTTCATGCAATGTAGTCCCATTATCTCAGAGCAGTTTTTTAAAACACAGGATCATCAAATACTTCCAAGCTTAACATAAATAATGTTGCTTTACAAGGTGGCAAACATTTTCATGCATGCTTGCTGTTTGCAGCTGTTTTTATGGACGATGTTTGTAATTGTTGTTGTTGTATGCTACTGATTCATTGAAAGATGTTTGTAATTGTTGTTGTTGTATGCTGCTGAGTCATTGAAAGATGTTTGTAATTGTTGTTGTTGTATGCTGCTGAGTCATTGAAAGTAGGGAACATTTGCAAACAGGGCGGTGCCCTCCTGTTGTGTGATTTTGAATATTATTGATCTGAAACAATCATCGTATTCTTAATCACCACATATGTATTTACATGTGTCATATTATGCTGTATATAAAATGTGCTTAAGTTTTAACAATTCAGTTATATTATTTGGAATTGTTTGTGAATGTCATCATCATCATCATCATCACCGCCACCACCTTCATCATCACGATGAAGATAGCAAAAGATGTTACGTGTTTTGCGGAGAAGTGTGTGTCGGTTGGTTGGACTGTTTGATTCTTTGTTCTCATTGATAAATCAATTCTTCTTTGTTGATTCGTTTCATTCGATGAAAATATTCGACGATTCAACCAAAGCCCAGCAGTGCAAGGGCACCAGAGATTTAAAAAAAAACACAAAAATAATATTAATTTTGGTTTTAATAATATAACCTCTACTTTTCATTATTATCGCATGCACTCAACTAAAGCTTCGGACTTTAATTAGCATCGGACTTTAATTAGCATCGGAAAGATTGTTTTGTTTGGTGAATCAATTTGCAGTGAACTAATTTGAGTCACAAGTAATCAAGGTCCTACTGGTTTTATTGTGATTTGCATTCAGTCACAAGTAAAAACTGTAACTAACTGTAACTAAAAGTCTGTAACTCGACTGAATTAATAACGACGGCCCCTGCAAGTCGAAATGAACAAATAAATTCTACCGACAGATCGGATCAAGGACGTCAAGCAGGACTCCTTTGCCGAGAAGTTGGTCGCAAACGTCATCAAGAACCTGGAGGTGAAGGTCACCAACATCCACATCAGGTACGAAGATTCATTCTCCAACCAGGAGTCGCCTTTCTCTCTCGGCATCACCCTCAAGGAAGTCTCGTGCCAGGTGATGATGACGATGATGATGATGATGATGATGATGATGGTGATGGTGATGATGGTGATGATGATGATGATGGTGATGATGGTGATGGTGATGGTGGTCACGAGCAGTAAGGATGATGGCAATGGTTATCATTGTTTGCTAAAGTCGAAATTGCCGGCGATGCTTGTAGGATCGGGTAATTTGATAATGACCAAGAAGAAGGCGATGGTGATGATGATAGTGATGGTGATGACATTGAGAATAGATGTTGCTAATTCCATGAATTCTTTAAATCTGAAACTCTTTTGAATGAAAACATTGTGCTCTCATGAGACTGTTGTTATCGCTGCACATTCTTGTCACATTCACGACTATTGTTGCTGGTAAACTTAACAATCAACATGGTCATTACTGCCACTGAGTAGCACAACACCAAGAATTGAAACAGCACCTCTCAACATTCTGTGAGTGTCTGAAATTGCTCAGAAACATCTGCTCAGTTTCCATCATCATCATCATCGTCGTCGTCTTCGTCTTCATCGTCAACATCACTATAGTTATCATGTTGTTATCAAAATATTCATTATCTGAACTTTCAATCTTTGTAAACATGCATACAGTTCATTAATTATTCATGAAGTTCCTGCCATTTAAGTGTTCCTTTTCAAGCTGCAAGTGCCACTTTCATTTCACTGTTCACTGCAGCAGACGAGTGGTGATAATTGAAACAACGATGCTAATTAAAGATGGCTTTTAAATGCTGATCATTGATCACCATTCTAGCTGTCTGTCTAAGCATGCATAATGAATAGGTAAGTAATTATGAGTAATAATGCATGTTAAGTTCGTTCCTACGATTTGCACATCTTAAAAACCTTGCTTCGGTTTGTGTAAGTTACAAATTATTACCGCCGCACGAGGCAGACGTAAATGTGCGCAAATCTTTATTCGCCCGTGCGTGACATCCAAATCATGCATCCCTCCAAACTGTGCTCATTCGAGCGTAACTAAAAATGCAGACCACCGATGAGAATTGGAACATCACCACAATCAGGGAGAATGCAGTCGTGTTCCACAAGGTAATTAACAAACAAATGAATTACATGAATTTTTAAGAGTAATATTTAATTTGTGATGAGTATATTTTAACAATGATGACTTGCTGGTCATTATTGACGCTCGCCACTAAATATTAATTTACCAATTATTATACAATTTCTGTTAATTAGTTAATTCAACCAATCAGCTGCTGAAGCTGGACAGTCTATCCCTGTATTGGAACATCAATCCAAACTTCTACAAAGGTCAGGAAAGAACTCAAATCCTCTCCTCCCTCAAGTCGAACGTTGCTGATGCTTCGACGAAAACGGATTACGTTTACGGTAGTCATTACTCGACAAATTACTCGACAAATTATTCGACATTAATTAATTAAAATGAGTTATTAAACTAAAGAATTCATTTAATTTTATTTTTTGACCATTTGTCAATTATCTACATTTACGTGAAGTATCTGTAATTGCCCTACCACTTCTCGAGGCAATGGCTGGTGGCACGAGCTCGGTTGCAAACAATTAATTGTTACTTGTTACTAACTGATTATTCACTGTTAATTTTACCATTGCTTGGAACCCAAACCTCTGAAGCAACATTAACTTGACTTTCAATCGAGCCGATGATAACGATCGGTCAGTCGATGACATCGATAATAACCACTTTGACTCCCGACCAGTCATTGAGCCGATGACCTCGACGGCTCGACTGAAGCTGCACACGAAGCCCGAGCAGGATGGATTCCAACTGCCGAAGATCATCTTCCAGGTGATCTTCGAGGAAATATCCATCGCTCTCAACAAACTCCAGGTGATAATAATAATAATAATAATAATAATAATAACAATTTTAGTGATATTAATGTCACAGACATTAAGTGAATGTTGTTTAGGCTGTTAACATTAGCATTAATATTCACGTTATTCTGATGTGATTGTGTGAATATTAATGTTGTTGTCGTCGTTGTTGTTGTCGTCGTTGTTGTTGTCGTTGTCGTCGTCGTTGATAACAACAGAATTGAAATAATTGCGATGCAACTTTGCAGTACAAAACCCTCATGGAGTTCTTGGACTCCTTTGAAAGGATGAAGCTGTCGAGCAAGTACAGGAAGTACAGACCCAACGTGCCAAAAAGAAAAAATGGGAAATTATGGTTTGTAATTGTTATTGCCAACAAATCATAACCAATATCATCATTATCATCTACATAATCATTGTAATGGATGGATTAACTAGTGTGAAATTATTCAAAATTATCAACGTTGTTGTTGATGTTGGTGTCAAACAATATTATGACAAATGTCTAATGTTGTTGATGTTGTTGTTAATTTTATTACATTGTTAATATATTTAACTTATTGCTTACGTGATGATATTACAAATACATGTGCAGCATGTGAATGCTAAGGTGATTAAAAAGTGCCTTCGCTTCCCGTTTGGATGTGTGAGGTGCGCAGAAGATCAGCTAAACACAAATACAAATGTATGTTGATCACGATTAAATGTATCACGTAACACCTCATTACAATAAACTCTTGAACTACGTCACACGAGGGTCACATTTTCATCGAACGAATGCCATTTGTCATAAATTATGCCTATCTGTGGCCCTTCATCAATGTCGTGCGAATATTGCATAAGACATTAAGTGGTCATTACTTTTAATTATTTTAATTCAAATCATTTTAGAGATCTCACGCTTTTACATTGATTGATTGATTGATTGATTGATTGATTGATTGATTGATTGATTGATTGATTGATGTTGAATTTAGTAGAAAAGTATAAATTACATGAAATGTAGATGTACTCAATTTATATAGCACCATATGTATAGTATCAGAGCTGTTTTGATGGTGATGATGATAGTGATAATGATGGTGATGATGATAGTGATAATGGTGGTGATGATGATAGTGATAATGGTGGTGATGATGATAGTGATAATGATGGTGATAAATGATAGCTCCGATGAAAGATGACTATTCACTTCACATCCTCTGAAACCTAGGTGGAAGTTTGCCACAGAAAGTGTACTGAATGAACTGGTGAGGAGGAGGAGGAGGATGTGGTCCTGGGATGTCCTCAAGGAGCACAGGGACACCTGCAAACAGTACAAGAATGCTTACAAGCAGAAACTCATCACCAACAAGCCGGGTGCCGAACTGCTCGGGAATATTGAGGTTGTTGAGTTGCTAATTGTAATGGTTACTTAATATTGCAACTTGTTACTTATTGTAACTTATCACTTGTTGTAAGTGTTACTTATTAAAATCATGTTGCAGAGGTAAATAAATTATTTTTTATTCGTTAATTCAGCAATGTGAGAGGAACTTGACGTTCTCAACATCACCATCATGAGAAGACAAGCTGAGATGGAGGTTAGTGCTGATGATGATGGTGATAGTGACTCTGAAATGGACTAAATGTATGCACACATTTACCCTCAGGTGCAGAAAGAGGGCCTCAACAAGCCGCCCCAGTCGACCGGTTGGTTCGGAGGCTGGTGGAAGTCGAACAAGTCGTCGCAGGAGGAAAAATCTGTCGGTGAGTTTCAGTTGGTGCTTTCGGATTCCAGGAGTTCGGTTTTAAAACGTGCGAGAGTTGATTTAAACGCCGGTGGAGCAGGTTCGAGAGGTGAGTAGAGTTCATCTTAGTGCATCATCACGTCGATGATGCAGTGGAATAGCAAGTAATTCGTTTAGTAATTAGTTAACAAATCATCCGAACGTCGTCGTTATCGTCTTCGAGTGTACGATAATTATTCAGTCGAACGTCGAGAAAGTCTTAAAAATAAAATCGTGATGTGTTTCTGCTTTCAGGGGACAAGGTGCAAGAGTTGATGACACCGGAGGAGAAGAACAAGTTGTACGAAGCCATCGGGTACCAGGAGAATGTTGACACCGTCTTCCCTAAGGAGGTCGGTTGCTAATTATCATAAATTATCCTCACTTACCGACACCTAACAGTGCTCGACGATGCAAAAGTATTTATTTACTGTTCACGTTAACGATTAAATCATGATGCGTCGTTGTAACCAACGACGAAATTATTAACGATAAAATTGAAAGCATTACAGCTCATCGAGTTGTCAGAATGTCGTTGTGGATGATAATTCTGACTTTCATTGCAGTTCGTTGCGATGAACATCAAACTGAAGCTGAACTGCCTGCGAATTAAACTCCTCGACACCTCCGTCAAGTGACGTTTCGTTTCATCTGTTTTCTCGCAAACTGCTCGTCTTCACCGAGAATTGATGCTTTAAACAGTTTTAAATGAAATGCCGTTTAATGATTGATTATAATTTAAAGTATTTCATGACGCAATGTTGTTAGTCTCATTGATTTTTGGCTTTATTACTGGTTTAATGTTTAATGAATGACATGCTGAATCCATGGGTTGCTTACTCCACCTTTGGGAATGTAGTGTTTATATTTAATGAAGCGACCTACAATTAATATAGCAGGATTATTTAGTTGGAAATGATTTTGTAATTATTCGGTTAAATTTGATGATTCCTCTCCAAGGTACTCGGAGATCCTTCACTTGCAACTGAGGAATGTCGAAACGAATGTCGAACAGAGGCCGGCCGCCGAAGCGATGAAGTTATTAATTATCGATGACTAATTAATTATCAATGACTAATTAATTATCAATGACTAATTTATTTATTATTATGTTAAATATAAAAATCGTTGAGTGATTATTATTTTATGCCATTATTATTATTATCGTTGAACGAGTTTTATGAGTTGTGGTTTTCATCAACTATTTACTTTGTATTTAGGCATTTAATGTGTTAAAATATCATCATCATCAACATTACAACCTTTATACTTGTGAGTGTGTATTAACAGAGTTTTGGCGAGCATGGAGTCCCTGTCAGTGAATGGACAGTGCGTGGAAGGTGGGGATTCATCACCGCACTTTGTCACCTGCGACCTCCCCATGCCAGGTACTTGTGACCCCTTACTTATTAATAATTAATTAATAGATTTAATGTGTTGGAGAGCCACATGATGATGATGATGATGTTTATTCACCTTGTCAACTGGTGACAATTGCTTGAAATCTTAACAAAAACTTTTACATGCATCACACATCATCATCATCACCGTGATAAATTATATCTTGATTCAAATGTCACGTCTCCATGGCAACAGGTTTGCACATGATTGACGTGATGTTCGAGACCAACCCTCTCGATGGACTCTGTGACACAAGGATCGTCCTCAAGGCTCAGCCACTCAAGATCATGTACCACGCTGTTAGTTTGCCAATAATGGGTGCCTTGTAATGATTTTGTATTCTATATTATATATAATTATTATTTAATTTATTATTAAGTTAATAATGTTGTAATTGGGTTTACATTGTAAATTATTGTTTGTTGTAAATTGTTGTTTACGCGATGTGTTTGTTGACAACAGGTCACAATCATCTCTCTTGCTGACTTCTTCAAGCCTCCTGAGTCCATTCAGCTTGTTCAGTTGGTATCATCATCATCATCATCGTCATCATCATCATCCTCTTCTTCTTCTTCATCATCCTAATTACGATGATAATTAATTAAATGAACTAAATTCACGATTGTTATCATGGCAACGATATCACCACCACAACAACAACACCATCATAATAATCGTCATCATCATCAGACTCCAGGCGGCTGCCTTTGCCAGCCTGGAAAGAATGAAGGAGCAGACCGTGGCAGGTCTCCAGTTTGCCATCGAACAGCAGAAGTTCACCGAGGTTTCAGTTCAAGTTCAACCCTTCTACGTCCTCGTGCCGGAGTCTGGGATTTACAAGCCGTCAGTTGTTGTTGTTGTTGATGATGATCTCACTATAAAAAATTAATTGTATTCTCGTTGTAAGGATTAATTATAATCTCATTATAATGATTACATTCAACAATGAGCATTTGATTGGAACTCCCTTTGAATGTTGTCTTTAATAATTATTTTGTTGATAATTTGTTTATTCAATTGTTAAAAATTTCATTACTTTTAATTCCACTAATTAAAAGAATCACCTCCTTTTGTGGCTTGATTGTTTAACATGTTATTATTAATCATCATAACGATAACTTATTACCGCTTGCCGTCAGAAACTGCCGCATGATGGTGCTGGACCTCGGTCAAATGACCGTCGCCAACGTCAACAAAAGAAGTCAAGGAGAGTCGTTGTCATTGGTTCGTATTTTTAGAACGTTTAAAATTCCCATCTCAATTGTTGAGTTTAATTTCTCGTTGAACCTGTTCGCATCAGTCCAAGAGGTCGGTGGATGAGGTGAAGAAGAGTGCGTACGACCTTTTCCAACTACAGGTTCAGAGCCTCCAGGTGCTCTTCATCAATCCAGGTGAGCATCTGCTCGTTAATCTCTTTACAACCGATTAAAACATCACCAACTTTAATATTAATTTAAATTGTTAAGAAATAAAGTAATAAAATCATTCTAGCTTAGTCAACAAAATTAAATTATTTATGCAACTGGGTCATTCATTCCACCAATAGGAGACAACTGGGAGGAGGCAAGGAAGTCTGTTGATTCGCCAATGCACATCCTCAAGCCAATGGCCATCAACGTCAGCCTGTACAAATGCCTATTGGAGGATGTTCAGCTTCCAAAGTAATTGATTTCATGAATATTAATAAAACCACGAATATTAAATTTATGAATATTTACATACCGATGCGGGTCACGCCGGATGTTTTAAATGAGCTCGTAATTGTAATTTCCCAGAATGCGAGTGATTGGTGAATTGCCTGCTTTGAACTTGAGCCTCTCAGACCAGCGATTGGTCGACATCATGGCACTTTTCAACAGCATCCCCTTCCCACAGTCCAATGAGAATGTGGCTCCTAACTTCTCAGAAGATGACTCAGATGTGGGTCCATAATTAATTAATTTAAAGATGTTGTCGTAATATTTACATGTGTCCTTACTAAATATCGTTATTAAATGTTCTTTGAGTGGTTATTGAGATTAAAGTTTTAGTTCAAGTATTTTAGTTCAGGGTTATTATTCTTGTTTTATTTTTTTATTTGGTTTTATTTGATGAGTTATCATTGTTGACATTCAATTGAAGTTCGACTAAATATTTTTTAGAATAATATTTTTTTTGGTGACATTAAAATGCATTTAATTTAATTACTCGCATTTGAGTCAATAATAATTTAAATACGATCAGTTGAACGTGGTTGATCTGAAGAACTTTGCCATACAAGAGGAGTCGACTTACAACATCAACAAGGTCACCCAGAGGATTCCTGATGATGCTCTCCCTGTTAGTTTGCATTTTGATTCAATTTTTTATTATTTTCATCATCAACACTGTTACCATCGTCAGGATTAGTAATTGTTAATAATTCATGATAATTAAACATTCATATTGCGCAATTATTTTTAATGCTTTCAGCAAAAGAAATTGTCTCCAAATATTCATCAGTCTACAAACATTGAGCTCAAATTTGAAGTCAGAGAGGTAAATTTCAACCTGCCCTTGTAGTTCTTGATGATGATTATGATGACAATTATTGTGTTGGTGGTGTTGATGATGATTTGATTGATTGATTGTTGTTGTTTGCTCTCAAATTCAGGATATTATGGATTAACATTGTTGTCTTATCGCTAACCCTTTCTTTGGAATGAGCTGATTTATCGCTATCATCTCCAGATCTGCCTGACTTTATCAAAGCTGCAAAACTCGATTGAGATTCCGACCTTGAAGGTGGTCGTCATGTCGCTCGGCACCAACGTCGTAGTCAAGCCATTGGACAATCACGTCTCGGTCTACCTGGGTGGCATCTACCTGCAGCACACCCAGTTCAAAGGTCACGACCATTCTCTCGATTGATGAGTTTTATTTATTAACAACTTGTCGTTGTCATTGATTACATAATTTCTTGTCTGTGTTTCCTAGTAATGATGATGATGATGATTTGTCGTAACACCTTTGCGTAACTTATTACGTTAGTGATAAGTGACCACATGAATGAATCTGGTTGCTGTGCTTTTGTTTCCAATATAAATATTGAAGATGAATAAAGGCATCGTAACCATGATCATCGGCCTCATAACCACGATTATCTGCATCATAATCATGATCATCAGCATCATAATCATGATCATCGGCATCATAACCATGATCATCAGCATCATAACCATGACCGTCAGCATCATTAATTAAATATTCTAAATGTTTGACATCCGACAGCTCTGAACAACGAGTCCCTCATCAACCTCATCAACACCCCGAACATAGCAGACGACCAATCGCATCTTCTCAACGTCGACATCACCATGGTAACATTAACAATAACAACCACTTTTATCTTTATCTTCTCCCTTATCATTTGAACAATTGTTGATTCCTAGTGCATTAATTGCAACATATGTTTCAACGGTCGATGTGGGTTGTGTTCAAAACCCAGCTTGCACTTTCGTGGAGCATCCTTTGGAAGTGGTGCTGCGCAAATGGATTGGCGATCATAGTGCACTATCACTTAGGGATACTTAAGGCATTCAAACTATCGACTAAATATAAAAACTATTTCAAATAATTAATTTAGATTATTAAACAATTCATTACTATTATTCTATTATTACAAATAATCCAATCACTTCAGGCCCAGACTAAACACCCTGAGTTTTGGACGACCTTCAACGGGACTCTCCAGAGGATCGACATCTCCGTCTCGGAACTCGAATTCCTCTTCCACCAGGAGGCCATCTTGAACCTCATCTCCTTCTTCCAGAGCATCCAGGACAGGCTCAAGAGCAAAAACCCCGATCGGGATGGAGAATCGAACCTCGCACAGATGGGCAGACAACTGTCCAGAGCCTCCATGATGTCCATGTCTGTGGTTGCCAACAAGAAGGAAACCAGAAGACGTAAGGATTCGTTGTATCGAGAAAGATTTGCATTGGCCTGGATGATAATTTAAAAGCCTTTTCATGCAGTGGATATTACATTCATTATATTTATTAAAGGAATTATATATTTATTACATTTATTATATATTTATTACAAGTTCATTCCACAAATACTTGACAATCAATCACTTGATAATCGATCAGTCGATTGGCAGCTGATAAGAACAATTCAACCACTCAACAGGCTTAAAGAAGAAAGCCAAGGAGGTCGTTGATGTGGCTCTGTTTGTCAAGTTGGACAACTTGGTCATTTTCGTCAGCTCGCGTCACAAGCTCATTTCCGAGATGAAAATTACAGGTCTATGTCGTCATCATCATCATCATCATCATCGTTACTATTATTAACACCATCACTGTCGTTGGAAATCAATGATCGCCCTTGATCAAAATCACATCATCACATACAAATAAGTCAAAGAATCCAGCATAATTTTCATCATTATAATATGTTAATTATTTGCTCAGGCCTGGATACGTCGATAACTCTGCAGAAGAGCATGACGTGCGTCGAGTCGTCCCTCAAAGACATCACCGTGTTGGACAAATCTGAGGACACGTGCTACACCAAGGTAGTTCGCATGTCATGTGCACTATTGTATCGTCTCGTGTTGCAATGTATCTTGAAGAATACAATGCATACATTGCAACAACATATCGTTTGTGTATCTTTTGATGGACCACATCATAATGCATGTTGACATTTCATCATTTTAAGGAATGTTAAATAAAATATTAATTATATGTTTTTTAATTTTTATAACTGAACTCAATAAACTAATTGAACCCAATGAACTTGAAAATTTACCATTGATTCCATCCTTCTTCCAGATCCTCTACTTCGAAGGCAACCAGGTGTTCCAGGCCGTCGTCATGGTCTTCAACGATACCACTCAAGGTGCAGGATACCTGGACATGAAGGCAGTTGACACAAGTGCAACTGTCAGAACTGGTTGCATGAAAGTGGTCTTCATCAACAAATTCGTTCAGGATCTTCTCGTGAGTTGTTGAAGTTGTCGAGAAATATTATTACATCTGCGGAATGTTCATTCTACAGTGGCATTTGTTTTAAAGTAATTATGATTAATAACAATTATTGATTTTTATTATAATGTCTGAGCCTCCCTAATGCTGATGATGATGATTGTAGTGCTTTAAAAATGAACATATTATTATTATTATTATTATTATTATTATTATTATTATTTATTAAATGAGGTCCTAATGTCACTTATAGCGCTTCCTGAACCAGTTTGATCAAGCCAAGGCGAGCATCGTGGAGGCAGGATCGGCCGCCAAGGAGAAGGCAGCAGCCGCAGCTCAGGACCTCTCACAGAAGGCCACACGTGTTGGGTAGGTGGACAATATGCAGTGTTACGAATGCATAAATACATTGCAATATACAGTTATGAATGCATAAATACATTGCATTATACAATGTTATGAATTTATAAATACATTACTAAACATTAATGTTGTGAATGTATTCATAGAACACAGATGAAAAACACCTCACTTAAAATGTTTATTTCCAGTTAAGTAACGTAAATTGACTTTCAGACTTGATGTGGAGATAAAGGCCCCTGTAGTGATCGTGCCCCGAAACCGGAAGTCACACCAGTGTCTGGTGGTGGACCTTGGTCTCCTGAAGGTTCAAAATTCTTTCCGAGTCCTCCCTGCCAAAGATAAGTCGGGTCTCCCGGCCATGCTCGATGCCATGACCGTACAGCTGTCGAGCGTCAAGCTGTTCAGGTGAGTTGATGACTTTGGTGGTTGATTCATTCACCAGCAATCGTTTGTCATTTTACTGATGATGATGATAAGGGTAACTAACTACTTTGGGTTGATGTTGTTGTTGGAGATGGTGATGATTATTGGCTTTCTTAACAAATTATTATACAATGGCACAACAACCATCTTGTGATCATAATCGCAATCATTTCCTTCATGGATTCAGAGCCTCAATTGTGAAGGAAGTTCTGAGATCGGAGAACCTGGTCATGGAGCCCGTGAACCTGGTCATCTCCATCACCAGGAACCTCTCCGCCTCCTGGTACCACGGAGTGCCCGACGTGGAAATCAATGGAAAACTTCAGAAGTTTGCTGTCAGTGGAGATTAGCCAGAAGCAATGATCATTATTATTGTCTAAATGAATCAATTGTGATTCATTTAATTTTTAATTGCACAAATATGATGTTAATTGATCATTGTGTTGCCAATGTGGTTGCATGATGGGAATGCCTGAGGATGTTGATTGTTTGAGTTTTTCATGTTCTTAGTCAGTGCGTTGGTTTAATGGTCTTAAATAAGGATAAGGAAATAAGTTTTTATTGATCGTTGTTGCAACATAAATTTACGAACTTGTAAAGAATATTCATGTAAGCTTTTTTTTTTTAGTAAATTAAGAGTAATTGAAACTAAGACCTTAAAGTAGATTTGTGAATCGTGAATTCTTCAGATATCAGTTGATCAGGGAGACTTGAGGACAGTACTCCTCATCTTGTCAGAAAACCTTGCTGATGGAGGCACTGATGTTGCAGCTGTGAAGCAACCAGGTCAATACAGTCATCGATGTCTTTGTTTTTGATGTCTTGTTTTTATTATTTATCACTTCATTGGTTTTTTGTGTTCCCGGCATATTAAAAGTCACTTAATTACAAATTATTACTGTTGTTAACCACTATTAATTAATATATTACAATTGAAAATAATTATGTAGAAATAGCAGCACTTTTATTTAAATTACTATCTCCCTCACTCTCACTGGATCGAGGCAACACATAATAACAACAACTTGTGCCTATTTTTTTGCCACCAGCCAAAATTCAGTCGCACTCATCTGTTGCCGTGTCAACAAAATCCTCGACGACGCTGAACATTCCTCAACGGCAGGTCGGCACGTCGACCGACGAAGTGAAGTCGGAAGGAGCAGGAGACGACCTCCGTTCGACCCTGAAGGCAAAGTTCGACGTGGAATGCATCCTTGTGAAACTCTACATGGGAGGATTGAAAGATGAGGTGCATTTGTTTATTTGTTACCAATTAGTAACTGGTTACTGCTGGTTACCAACACTTCATCACTGTTTATAAATTAAACATTATTACCCGATAATGCATTGCAAGTGACGCTCTTAGCAAAGAACGATTAATTTCATTAAATATTTTATCGTAAAGAAAATGTTGTCGAGCGAGTTACCGTTAATAACGTTGTCGCCCGACCCTTCAGATCGTCGGCGGAGAACCCGGTGCGAGCCTCTTGTCGCCGGTGACGCCCGACGCCGTCACCAAGACGGAGAAAAACCACCTGGCATTCGTGGAGTTGAAAATGTTGTCGTTGGTTTGCGACATCAAGTCCGACGCCTCCGTCGTTGCCGACTTGTCTCTGACGCTCTTCCAAATATGCGACGCTCGATTGGAAAACACTGCTGGAATTACAAGGTGCGTTGATGGTGGTCATTGATCAGGTGGAGTCACCTTGTTAATTATGTTAATTTGTGGCAACCTGGTAAATTATCATATTACTTAGTAATGATTGCTATTTAAATTAGAATCTAATCATCTGTAATCTGCCTAATGGATTATTTCATGAGGGGTTGCTATTGAAAATATTGAGATTATTGAAATTATGAATATTTTAATTGTCTGCCTGAATATTCATAAAGGATGTTCACCCATGCCAACCCCAGCAGTAGCAAAGGGGTGAAGATGATGCAGCTGATGTACGAGCAGGACAGCAAAAGCAACAAATCAGGTGATGTTTTGTTTGATAACTTTCAAGTGCAAATAAGTCTTTCATTGCTTGGAAGTTCATTAAGTTGTGATGTCATAATAATGTTTTTGGGTCGTCTGCTAATTCCTGCATATTGGCATTCAATGGAGACCATAATGATGCTAAGTTTATTTTGTTGATAATATTTAAATTAACCTAAATATTGAAATTAATTAGTTATTGCAATCTAACCCTTGACTTGATTTCTTTCCAGTGGACATGAAGTTGGATCACCTGGAAGTCGTGCTGTGCCTCGAATTCATCCTCGAGTTGTCCGACTTTTACCTGCAGAGCACCTTGCCGCAAACAGCCAATAAGGAGGCTGCAAAAGAGGTCAGCCATGTTCAGGTCAAGAAGGAAGGTTAGCTAATGTTCATATGATGATCTCCACAATCATCATCACCAATATCATTTGTTGAGGTCAAGTTAAGGTTTCTTGGAATATTAAATGTTTATTGTTTCTATGAAGTAGATTATGTTAGATTATTATTATGTAGATTATGTTAGATTATTATTATGTAGATTATGTTAGATTATTATTATGTAGATTATGTTAGATTATTATTATGTAGATTATGTGTTATTAAATTTCAGTTTCACAAGTTAATAAAATAGCTAATAAAATTAAAATATTCCTTGCTTAATTCCTGATCAACAACGAATCAAATTCAGGAGCAACCGCAGCCACTTCTTCGACTTCTGTGGTCAGCCAATCATCTCCTGGCGTCGACCAATCAGAGATGAAGGTCCTGTTTGTGATGAAAAGGTCAAATGTCGTGATGGTCGAGGACCCCATGAATCCAAACACCAACGCCCTCTGGTTGCAGGTCTGATTTGGTTCTTTCTTTCTTTTTCTAATTGTTTGAATGGGTATCTTAAATAGGGCTGCATTTGTTAGGTAAAAGAATTTATGTATAAAAATATATTATGTTATTAGGCTGGAGTTGGTAGGTAAAATAATTTATTTATATTATAATATTATGTTATTATTTATGATCAACATTTTTAAAAATTTAAATGGTTGCTCGCGACACAACTAATTCATGAAGAGACCTCGAAAAGTTTTATTCACAGATGGAGTTAGATTTCCTGATGAGGGGATCACCAGCCCTGCAGACCATGAAGGGGTCACTGAAGGACCTCTCCATATTCTCATGTGTCTACTCAAGTCCTGAGACTACCAAGTCTCATGTGAGCATTGAATTTAGATTAATTTATTAAAATATTGGATTAATTGGTACTCCTCTCAAAGTGTTTAAGATGTTAATTAAATACAAATAGTAATGTGATATTATAACTATTAATAAGTACAAAACTATGTTAAGTACTCTGTGACTCATGATCAATAAGTATTAAACTCTGTTAACCACTGCATACTCACTATTGTTCTTGTTCTGACCAGCCTAATAATGACATGAAACAGATTCTAAGCCCCGTGACCCTAGAGCTCCAGAGCTGTGCCCCCTATGGCAAGAACCCGCACATTGCCGTGTCGATCACCGACGTGGACCTTCTCGTGTCGGCTTCTTCCATCAGAATTATCACTTCTACTTTGGCACCACTTTCCAAACCGAAGGTATGTTGGGATGTGACTGTGATGATGTTGATGAAGTTAGTAGTAATGGCGATTATTACGATGAGATCATGTTTATTTGGATCTTTATAACCATTATCAGTAGCTTTGTCATCATAACAATCGCCATCAGTGATATTTATGCCATCGTAACAATCACCATCAATGATACTTACATCATTGTAATAATCACCGTAACTGATATTTACGTCACCATAACATTTCACCATCGATGATGTCACCACGAACTCGATCCTCAGGTGGAGACAGTGGAAGACATCCTGAACAAGATCCCGAAGGAACTTTGGAACATCAAGAAGTTGGATCAGTGCAACTATTGGTTCCTCAAATCAACCAACGGCAACAACGTTGATTCACTGTTGAAAGGTTGTCAAAGATTTGACAATTAAATTAGTTAAATATGTGAATGAATTATTAACTCATAACAGATCAACATCCTTGTTTTCATAATTTTGTTTTGTATTTCTTGCTCGAGCAGTTGATGCGTCTGCTCTCTGTGCAGAAGATTATCAAGGTGTTGAAAGTGGTAGAGGAGAACAGGTGAGTGATTACTAATACAATAACTATTACTACCTGTTATTGATATTACTAACTATTATTATTATGATAACCAATATTATTTTATCTAATAAATAATTATAAATAATAATTGATAAGGTCTCATTTCTAATCAAAGATTTAAAGATCTGTGCCTTAAATTTCTCGTTAGAATTGGTTGTACATGGTTGTGCTTAGTTGCAGCTTACTTGATGACATTTTTAATTGCAATAAAATTACATTCAAACATTTTGTTTGTCTGTGCTGGATTTCTTTTAAATGAAACCTGAGTTATTACTAAGTTATCAACAACATAATTTGTTTCATTAATGTTATATCACATTATTATCATCATCATCATTATTATTATTATTATTATTATTATTATTATTATTATTATTATTTCCATCAATCAGTTGCTCCTGTCGTCAAGTAGGATTGGTGTGACCCTGCTCGGTGGATATGGCAAGAGGCTGCAACCGTTGATCGTCACGGAGATTTACGTCAACAACTTTGAAGTTAAAAATTGGTCCACCAAGGTGAACATTGCTTTTTCTGTTTATAATTTATAATTCATGTGACTAATTTACAATATGCTTACATTTTATAATTAATGCGACTTTTCTGATAATTACTTAGGTATTATTTATAATAATTTAACATAAAATTGTTTTGACGATTTAATAATGACAAATTTTGATAACTGCAACTGCATTGTGACTTATTCCTTATTTGTTAGCTCCACACGTCGTGCGACATAACTGTCGAATCTGCCTATTACAACGAGAAGATGGCAGCCTGGGAACCAATCATCGAGCCTGTCGAGGTGGAAAGCAGACACCAACCTTGGAGCATCTCGGTCTCGGTAAACGAAACAAAATTTGTAATGATTGCCACAATAAATTCTTAATATGGGAATGCAACATAAAAAATATGATCGCACAAAAATGTAAAGATAACGTAAGATACAAATTTACATCGACAACAATTTATCCTGCAGCTGCAGCAGAACGATTCGACGACCGCAAGTGAAGAGGACGACGTCGACGGAATCCCCGTTCCTCCTCCTGCCAAGTCCTCCATCTCCATTGTTTCCGGCGACGTCATGCAAGTCACCGTCACAAAAAGTCTCCTCGACGTTCTCAACAACCTGAGTCACGTGAGTTTGGCACTTTCGAGCCGACCGACTTGATTTTTAGTTCGTCTCAAGAATGTCGTGGAATGCCATTTTTGATGTGATTTAAAAAATTGTATTTGTATTTGTATTTCAGTATTTGTTAAATAGTGTTAATGTTTATTAACTAATTAATTAATTAATGTTTAATTAAGCAAATTTATTTGCAGTCGTTCTCGGACGCCTACTCGTTGGTCGAAATGCCGACGATTTCTGAAGAGGCCCTCGCTCCGTACACGGTGAGGAATGAAAGTGGCACACTGGTCACCATCAAGTACGACGAGTTCTTCAAGGTCTGTTGCCGCTGTAATCATTATTTGTAATCATTATTTGTAATCATTGTTTGTAATCATTATTTGTAATCATTGTTTGTAATCATTATTTGTAATCATTGTTTGTAATCATTATTTGTAATCATTGTTTGTAATCATTATTTGTAATCATTGTTTGTAATCATTATTTGTAATTGTTATAATAGAAATAATTAAAGCATTAATTATTATTATTAATTGGAATATTAACGCCTGTTGTTACTAAGCACTGCATTGTTTATGAATTACTGATGCAGGAGAAAGTATTTCACTTCATTAACATATCCATTAATCACTCATTAATAATCAGTGCATGAAGAAGCAGTCTTCAGAGGGCACCAACTCCCTCCCTCTCAAGTCAGGCGAGAGTGCGGAGTTCCAGGACAACATCGCCTTGACGACGGGCACCTCCGTGGACGGTACCGTGGTCCAGTCGCCTGCCCCTGGAAACAAGATGTGCATCTCCTTCGACAACATTTACGGGAAGGTTGTCGAGGAAAACGTCAAGAAGTTCTCGGTGCAGGTTGTTGTCGTTGTGATAATGTTTTCCACTATTGTTGTTGTCATTGTATTTGGAAGTCATATGGTTACCCTTGTTTGGCTATTGTGGCTCGATAACCCATTTCAATGCTTGACCGCTCTTCACAGTTCAATGACTATGGTGTCTCTCGTGACGTCCGAGCCATGAGAGGTGAGAAGAGGGCATTCAGCATCGCTCAGACAACAGGTGCTGGCAATCCACTACAGGTTGTCGCGCACACGAAAATCTCCTACGGATGCAGGATTATCATCCTCAGATCAGTTCTCAAGGTTCGTTCACTGGCTGATTGATTGATTGATTGATTGATTGGCTGATTGCATAAATACATCTACAAGAAGGCATCATAATTTTTGCTTATTTTGGTCAATCCATCTCCAGATATAATAATTTCTTTCTTTCAAGTGATCACCGACAATCTTTTGCAGGTGACAAACAAACTGCCGTTGAACATGGACATCTTCTACAAATTGGCAGAAGAGGTCACAGGTGGTTGCGGCTCAGTTGGACCGGGGGAGTCCATCAACCTTCCCTGCGAGGTGGCGTCCACACCCCCCTACATGCTTTTCTTCAAGCCCTCTGATGAGAAGTAGGCAGCAATTGAAAGCTTATTTTTTTAATTAAATCTCGACAAATGTTTTATTTTTGTTGCACTTAAAGGATGCAGTACAAACAAATTTATAAAAGTATATGCAGAAAATACTTTTTAGTTATTAAAGTGAAATAATTATAAAATACTAGTTGTTCATAAAAAATTAATAATTATTTTTAGATTAAGACTTATTGGTTATTTTTCATTCATCTTCTAGGTACGTCCAGTGCATGCACCCTTTCTCCTGGCAGAGTCCTTCCAATCTGGCAGAGGCAAAGTTTTTCGAGTGCAAGAGCACGACCAGCGACAAGCAGAGTATTTTCATGGCTGTGAGTTACATTATGAAACCTGTAAATGTTTCATAATTATAACATTCAGACTGCAAACACATTGGAATGTTTTGAAATTCGTCATATGTAATTATGTGAATGTTTGTGGTCGTGTAAGAATATGATGACAATGATTTGAAATTCTTGATTGGTT
Source organism: Hirudo medicinalis (assembly GCA_011800805.1). Lineage (NCBI taxonomy): Eukaryota > Metazoa > Annelida > Clitellata > Hirudinida > Hirudinidae > Hirudo > Hirudo medicinalis. The sequence continues at coordinate 43,512 of MPNW01000159.1, read as the reverse complement.
CACTGTTCCCATTCTGATGGAGCACCTGCTGCCATGGATACAAGAATGTTCTTTGATGTGTTTTTGCAGGTGAAAGTGGAGCAGGACATGATTTGGCACGAGTTCACGGACGAAAAGACCGTGAGGACTTACAACGTCATCCTCATGCCCTCCGTGACCTTCAAGAACCTTTTGCCAGTCCCCATACTCTGTAAGACCAAGGTGGGACATCTTTCGATGTGATTTGATGTGGCGATGTCCGATGTTCTTATCATTTTAAAGTTTGTCACATGTTATAATTGTTATTTATTCAATTAACATGAGCTTAAAAGGTACTCGATCAAGTGATCGACGCAATAAGTGGTTTTGTCGGCATTCTGAGTGATTGCATCAAATACTCTGCTTGTCACTGGTCGTGCTCTTGTCAATATAATCAATACACATTTTGTTGTATATTTCTAAAAATAAAGAAATACTGAAAGAAAATTAATGTAGTAACAAATACATTAAAACAATTAAATTACACCAGGGTCCAGAAGAGGGTGTCAAAGTTGAACCAGGTCACCACATCCAACTGACCTCCGTGCAGCCTGGGGAATCCTCTCTGTCCATATTTGTGGGTTTCATTTTGTTGATGTTTTCATTATCATTTGGGTATTTTACATGTTAATCATACTTTGTTGTTATTATTACAGGTATTTGTTATATGTTTGTTAATATTATTATTAATTATGTCATATTTTTTATTATTAATATTTGTGTGAAATCTAATTTAACTTTAGGCAAATCATGTTTTTGTATATGCTTGTTATTCATTTATTTATGGCTTCATAATAAATTTGTAATGATCAGTCACTATTTTTCAAAATATGATATTTGAAATATATTAATTAAATTGCATTTTAATGATTATTTAATGATAATTTAAATTCTGTTTTATCCAACTTTCAGTTCACCTACCAGCACAAAGATTGGACCTCGAGCCAAGTTATAGAAGCAAAGAAATCCGTTCTCAGCGTTTGGACGTTTGAGACGATGGACAACAACAAGCGGGTCACGCTTGTTAGTGGCTGCAATAATATGTTAATAATTATAATAGTAATATCTAATACAAGTAATGTTTCTTATTTACGAGTAGTTGGAGCTTAATGTAATTTAGGATTATTATCTTAAACTTGTTACGATGGAAATACAATTCAGAGGTATTGGAGTGTTGTCGATCGAATTATACAAAAGAAACTCAACCACTGATTGCTTCTTTTGATTTTTAAGGACCTCGGCGTCCACAGCGACACGTCCGCAGGTCACCTCCAAATGTCCTTGTATTGCCCTTACTGGATGATCAACCTGACAGGACAAAATCTCATTTACAGGGTTTGTTATGATTATCCACATTCATTAGTTACGCTCAAAGTTTGTTCATGATTATCCATAAATTCAATCACTTACAATTTTATTGATTGCAAAGATTTTCAGAATGTTCTTCTTTCCTAATTAAAAATTTCAATTTCGAATGGCATTCCACTTTTAAACCTTTCCAGGCGTCGGACGACTACGTGGTCGAACATCCGAGCAACTTCAAGGAGGTCGTCTTCATCCTCCTAAAGAGATCCTCCGGATCTTCCGTCGCCAAGGTAGGGTCGATTAAACTCGTTAACATATTCATGATTATTAATTATTTGCTTATTGTAGCTTAAGAATTCAAATTATGTTTTATTAGCCATTAATTACTTAGTTAGTGTAAATTTGAAGAGATTATTTATGAGTTAGCATGTCAATTGCATTGTGAGCATGCATAATGAAGTTAACAAGGCACAAACACAGGATTTGAAAGCAAGACTAATGAGTGTTTAATCAGAAAACATGTTTAACTAGGATTCCTTGAGAGTAATTATTTGAATAAATAATAATAGATTATCTGGATAAATTAAAATAAATGTGATCAAGTCACTCTGAAACTGTGAAAGTAAAAGCAAAGTTTCCAATTTGAAATGCAGTTGCATTGCATGATCTCGGGGATCATTCCTCACAAGATTCTCTGATTGAATTCACTGATTCACTGATTTTCATTTTGTTCACCTAGAATGAAAGGAATGGCACGTAAACATCAAAATCATTTCAATGACATTGCATTCACTAAAGTATTCATTAGTGCATTATTAACTGCATGCATTAGTGCATTCACTACTTCATTCATTAAAGCATTCATTACAGCTGTGAAAATGCATCCTTCATTAAAAGATATAATTCAATTGTGATTTCTTTTTCAAACAATCTCTTGTTTTGCCCACTAATCTTTCATTTTCTCTAATTCTGCTCTTTTTCAGTGATGTGAATTTCGTGTTGTTCTCATTGTGATTGTGAACCAATCAAAAGCTTTGTTGCCATCACAAGTATTGATAACCTGTGACTGAACTTATTTATTAAAAAATCTGCCCATATCACCATATGAACCTGCAAAGCTTAAGAGAAGTCGGGACAGAAAAGCTAGGGCGACCGTTGTCGGTGCCTCCCTGGAAGGCGCAGAGGGTTCGACCACCCCCGACAGCGTCCTCTCCCTCAATACCGGATCTCTCGATTCCCTGCCCCAGTCCCTCGGACAGGAAGACCAGATGATCTCGAAGAGCAAAAGAAAGAGGTCGACCCTCGCTCGACCTCATAAATCTTCTCCCGACAAGTCGTCGGGCATGTCGAAGAAGGTCAAAGTGAGTGCAGAGCGAGGATTCGAAAGCCTGGACTTCAGTTGAACCTCACCCGACACTTTTGTCCGTATTTTGTTTTGTTTTGTGGTTTTATCGGATTTTCAGTTCCAAGGTGCAGTTTTTGTTTCGGGATTTTCAGTGCGGATGTGTTGTTGCGGTCGGGTTCTGTCACGCTCTGGAATGTTCTGTTGCGTTCTGGAATGTTTGCTTTCTGGAGTTTGTCGCAGTACTTAATGCTGTTGTAGTTGTTGTTGTCCTCTTTTAGTGGGGTTGTTTTCTCAGTTGTTGTCACTCATTTGCAGCTCCCTTTTAATTTCTTTGTTTTTTTGCCTCCAAAAATTTAAAACTTCTGGATTTTTAGAACTTTCAAACACGAGTTCACTTAAATGGCTTCTTTTAAACATTTTCTACTTTTGGGACATTTTGATATTTTTATTTGTATTTTTAGTTATTTAGTTCATTAAGTTAATTAATTGTTTTCAAAATGCTTTCACAAGCGGTGCCAAACTCCTTTAGTTGGAAACAGTATCTTTCCTTTTCGGTTTTATTTTTGGATCTTTTCGACGCAAATTCCGATCATCGCTCTTCGAATATTTTATTTTTGCTGTCTCAACTTCTGAGTGGATTAATTGAATTCATCATTGGTTTGGAAGTTTAAGTTGAAGAAATGTTCTCGAGGCACCAAGTCTCTTCTTTCTTCAATGATGTTCTCAAAATATTTTATTGCCGCACACTGTCGCTTCTTTTGCTGTGTTAATTGTTATTTATTGATAACTAATAATTATACTGTTATAATAAGTAATTATTACATTATTATAATAGCGAAAAAACTTAATAATTCGTCAGGTGGCACTCAAGGTCAGTGATTCTGATTGGTCAGAAAAGTTCTCCCTGGACACTGCTGGTAGTCTTGGAACTGTGGAGTGTAAGAGTAAATCACACCCTTCTACTGTGAGTTGGACCTTTAATTGGGTGATGATGATGATGATGATGATGATGATTAGTGCTTGTGGTGGTGATGATGATGATAATTAGTCCTGATTATGATGATGAGTGAGAGTGGGATGCCATGATGATTTCTTTACTGTGGATCATAGTGATGTGATGATTACTTGCAAGTTGATTTATTTTCTTGCACACGTCGGCAACATTTGCAATGCATCACATGGGTGGTGAAAATCACCTCTGATTACGTTACAAGTTGCAAAGTTTTCATTCCCTATATGGATTATATGTTGGGGTGATGAATAGCAATTAGTACATTTGCATAGATTATGCTAATGAGTGTTGTTTATGTTAATGTGTCTTTAGAAGTCTTCAAAGGATAATCCGAAATCACTTGTAAGTTGCTGGAGTCTGATTTTGTAGCTTCTCCTTAGATTTGCTTGCGAGATCCATTTAGTTTTAAACTGATTTGACTCGTCAAAAATTGACCAATCATGATTGTGAATTACAATTAGCTACTTTGTACCTCCGATCGTGTGACTTTGGCTATTAAATGTTGATTTCTATCGAACCCCAGCTTGATGTTGTAATTGAGCTACGTTCTGATTCGATGAAGAATACAATTTTTAATAAAATTTATTATTTTTTTTTAATAATTGTGATTAGAAAACTGTTGGAATAAGTTATCATGAATTGGATAAATTAGTATCAATACGTTATCAATACTTGATATCGATCCCATAGACAGCATGTTATTTGAAATATCCACATCTCAATAGGGTGGCTGTAAAAAAATTGGTTTATTAAAGAATATAGTTTGAGATATTAATTATTGTGCATTATTGTATGTCATTGTATGTTGTATTACTTGTGTATTTCCATTCATAACAATATCACTGTAGGCTTTCTTCATAGCTGTGAATAGAATGGAACCTAGTTGAAACATTCACATCAGTTTTAAGTTTTTGCTGAAATAAAGATGTTAATTTATAAGCCCAGCTTGTTTATTATTATAAAAAATATTGTATAATTAATATTGATTGATCTCAAAAAAATTGACAAGTTGTTAGATTTGTTGTGAATGTCATTTCATGATCTTTCCTTGAATATTGATGACCAGAAAATTATTTTGTTCTAAAAATAGATCGGAGTGAAAATCACCCTCGCAAGCAACGGGCTCACGAAGATTGTCACCTTCACGCCATTCTACATGGTCATCAACCAGGCCAATGTTCGTCCATTTTGTGCTCGTTTATCGAAATTAATTCCCATGGAAAATGTTATTAATGTGATCCAATCGACCACCCATTGATGCTGTCAGAATCACACTTCATTTTTTATTTCATTAAATCTAAAATTGGTTTGAATGTATTTGTCATTTAAAATGTAATGTGGCGAATACCGTAATACCCGGTCGTAAAACGTTGCAGTTCACGGTGAGGTTCAAAGAGCACTTGCCGAACTCCGACTGGACGGAAATAAAGCCGGGCGAGTGCGTCCCCTACTGGCCGCTGCAGACGGGCGCCAAGAAGCTGTTGGTCGCCTGCATCAAGAACTCTGCCCTCGAGACCCAGCCCTTCGACATAACGGAGGAACATACAACCCTGTTGAAGCTGTACCATGATGTAAGTCCTTACCATCGTCATCATCATCAGCATCATCGTTGTTGTCATCATCTTAACTTTTTTTAATTTATTACATCTGCATTGATTAATTTGTTTTAATTAAGTTGTTGTTGTGTTACTTTAATTTGGAATAATTTGATGTCATAATAACAATAATAATAACAATAATAATAATAATGGTAATAACAATAATAATAGTAATAACAATAATAATAATAATATGATAAATATTAATAACAATAATAATATTTGATTACCTAAGTCTCGAATAGTTTACGTGTTACAGTTTATGGTTTTCATTTGTAATTCTACATTTCCAAATCAATTCTGAAATTATTTTTGCACATTAATAATTACCTTTTGATTGTCTTAAAAGTAAACGTTAATCGATGAATATATTAATACTTAATCAATTAATTATCAACTAATTATTAACACCTTTCCTCTGAAAGTATGGTGGCGTGAACGTGGTGTGCCAGAGGACCGAGGGAGCGACCACGGTCACCTTCCAGCAGTACTTCAACGGATTCGCCTCCGTTCTGCTGGTCAACCACACGGACTTCACGGTCCAATACAAGCAGAAGTCAGTCTTGCATAAATTATACCCACGGTAATGATGATGGTGGCGACAGTGATGATGGCTGATGATGATGTGTATTGTGGTGATGTGGTGGTGTGAGTTTCATGGTTTTGGAAATTGTTGAATAGTAGTTTGTTAAGATCTCAAGGTTAGTCCTTTGTTCTGATATTTTATTAAATTTCATATTGTAGCTTTATTAAAAATAAAAGTATTTTTTGTTAACATAACGTTGCAAATGCAATTTCAATGACTTGCTCTCGTGCCAACCTGTGCAAATGCGGAAAACGTGCGATCGAATGGTTGAATTAATGCATGAAAAAACCATTCAAGCAAAAGAATGGGCTCATGATTTGTTCCACTTCTAGGGAGTCCTTGGACACCTCCCTGGACCTTCCTCCGCAGAGTTCCATCCTCTACACCTGGCAGAACCCGCTCGACAAGAGGGAGTTGATATGGTCGTGCGGCGACAAGAAGAATGTGTCCGACGAGCTCATCAAGGTGGACGTTGTTGTAGTTAATGTCGTCGTTAGCACGACTATTTGCAATCATTACTGAATCATATTTATTGTTAACAAGTTTTTTGGTATTTATTATTTTGAATTAAAATAACAATTCACTTACTTATTTATATTCATTATTATTTTGCTAGTTTGTAGATAGATTAACATGAAATAATATTAATTAACATAATAATAATCTCTTAATGATAGTTACCAAATTTAATAACAATCTTTTAGTTATCATAATAATAACCATCATAATCATCATCACCAGGATGGCATTGGAGATTTTGCCCCCCAAGCAAACTCCAAGTTGTACTGGGTGTCCTTCCTTGATGGCATGCAGAGAGTCCTGCTTTTCACTCCTGACCTTGTCCTTGCCACTTCAGCCCAACAAGTGAGTCATCATCATCATCATCATCATCATCATCATCATCAAGATATTGCGACATCCGCTTAAATATTTTGTAAAGTTCAATCTAGGCTGACAATGTTATTGCTTGTTTTGTTGAAATGCTGACTTTCCAGAAGTACGATTGTTAATTGTCAATCCATGTACTTGTACTTGTACTTGTACTATTAAAGGTGTTATGAACACCTTTATTATTATTATGATTATTATTATTAATTCATCCCATAATACCACACACGACAGGCAGGTGAATTGGAACAACTGGAGCAGGAGATCAACCTCAGCCTCCAGGGTTTCGGTCTGTCGCTCGTCAACAACTTCATTGGGAAGGAGGTCGCGTACATGGGCGTCACGAGGTTGTGTCAGGGATGAAATTCATTGGATGGGGATTGCTAATTAATCAATTTATTAACTGGAAATTCTTGATTAATCAATGATGATAATGATCACCAGTACTTTTCTGTTTCTAGTCATTTATTAATGTATTTTTTCTGAAATTTCTTTTCTATGTTGTGAATTTGCGAGCAATGATATGTTCATTGTGCTGAGGATGTAACAAAAAAAAACATTGAAACATTGGACAGGTAAGTGAGTAATATTCATCATTTAATTCCATTTCACAGCTCTGGAGTCATTTGGGAGCAGCTGAAGAGGAAGAGATTCAAAGCGCTGAAGATCAAACACAGTTCTGCACTCGAGGCCTCCTTCCAGGAGTACAAGACCGAACTGATCGCGAACAAATGCGTCAGTGGCAAGAGGTCGATCGAGGGCAAAATTGAGGTCAGAATGTAATTACAGATTGTAATAAACTGTAATTCTAGTTATTGTATTACATTGTTAGGACATTGGTTACATTGTAACGCATTGGGTATAAAAATTAATTATTTCACGTGGTGACGAGTCATCACTCACATTGCCAACGAACATTTGCGTGGTTCCACAATTTTGTTTATGTGCACCTTGTTTGTGGTTCAACCATCCATGTCCTCAACAACAACTGAACCAAACTTTAATAACCTCTATTTTACCTCCTCTTCCTCCTATTGGCTGCAGGCTGACTTCGGTAGCGACCCGATGCACATGATGAAGCCGCACAAGGTGGTCATCAGGAGAAGTTTCGAGTATGGAGTTTGGATCAAGTACTCGACCTCGAGACATTCCATTCAATTGCACCTCAAAATTCACAGACTGCAGGTGTTTATGATCATTTGTGATCATTTATGATCATTTGTGATCATTTATGATCATTTGTGATCATTTGTTTATCAGTCACGATCGATTGTGATTCATATTTTGATTATTAGCTTGTTTAACATCATAACTATTACAAACTGGCCTGCACTGCCAGGGAAGTGCCCTCAGACAAGGCGCTATATAAATGCTAAGGTGATTAAAAAGTGCCTTCGCATCTCGTTTGGATGTGTGAGGTGTGCAGAAGATCAGCTAAACACAAATACAAATAGGTGTCCATGTTGAACAGAGTAATTACTTACAATAATTATGGTATCAATGATAAAGATGACAACGATAAAGTCACTTCCATATTTCATTAATTGTTATCCGTCCAATTTTTATTATCCATAGACTAATGTCAACCTTTAAATATGGTCTGGGCAGTCCTGATAGCAGGACGTCACTCCCTTAGGCTAATATATTAATATTAACTTTCTATTAATTAATTAATGTGATGATGCCAGCTGGACAGTCAGCTCCCGGGGGCCGTGTTCCCGACGGTTCTCGCACCCGTTCCTCCCCCAAAGTCTGTCGCATCAGAAAGTGGTCAGTGGATGGATGTTCTTGGATGTTTTCATATGTTCTTGTTTCGTGGACTTTGTTTTATTCTATTATTGTTGATGTTTGTGTTGTTGTTGATGTTGTCATCATCTGATATTTGTGTTGTTGTTCAGTTCTTATTTTAGTATCCCGAACATGCACTTTCAATGGGAGTCAAAAATTAAAATAATTCAAAAATCACTTTTATTTGTTTTAAAAGGAATGAATTGTGCAGGGTGAATTAAATTTGGTGATCAATGCATTTAATGCAATGAATTGTGTTGATGCATGATTTAATTGGTTTGTTGAATTTTTTCGTTTATTCCTTCCTCAAGTTCCAAAACCATTGGTCGAGCTGAGTGCCATGATTAGGACGAGCACTCACAGTTCTGTGAAGCAGTTCAAGTGAGTTCTTTTGCCTCAAAATTATGAATATTTATGAACAATTATGGATAATTATGGACACCAACATTGAATGACAACAGCAACATTTTTAATAACTAACTAACTAAAAGTTGTTCTTAATATTGTTCTGCTCTTAACATATTAACTTATAATTTGTAATTAATATTGTTGTGCTCTTAACATATTAACTTATAATTTGTAATTAAATTGGGACTGACATATAGCCATTAAAGAAGGTGTCTGAACATCAACTATCCTAAATTTATTCTCAAAGATACTGCAAGCTCCTGGTGCAAGAGATGGCAGTCAAGGTGGACCAGAGTTTCCTGAATGCCATGGTGGCGCTGTTCACGAGCGCCAAGTCGGACAACCAGACGAAGGACCTCGTGGACTTCAAGAGGGAGAACGAGTTGGCCAATCAGACCCTCATTCAGGATGCCGTCATCGTATCCAGTGGCGACGTCAAGAACTTCTTCGACATGCTCCACTTCTCCCCTCTCAAGGTTTTTTAGTGTCTTGTATTGTTTCAATTATCTTGCAATATTTACTTCTTATGTCGTGTTATTTTTTATTTCGAATGGTTTCATTTTTATTTGTCATTTGATTTAAATATCACTTGTTAAATCATGGTTTGAGTTGAATTTATGATAAATTTGTAATTAATTGACTTAATTAAACTTTCTTCATTCATTCAGATCCACCTCAGTTTCTCGTTGTACGGCGGTTCGGACGGGAAGGCCGACTCCCCCCAGCCGAACATCCAGTGGGACGTTCTCGGTCTCTTCCTGCAGAGCGTCGGAGTCGTCCTCACGGATGTTCAGGACGTCGTCTTCAAGTACGTTTCTCGTGAATATTAATTGATCGGCTCAAAATTGGTTATTAGAATGATATGTTTATTAAGTAACCTACCAGGTTACGAGGCAAATTTCAACACGTTGTTTCGACAATTTGAGGTGAAAAGATGTGAAGTCGTCTTGAAATCATTGAAGTGTCGTTAACAAATGATTCGATTAACAAATAAGCAATTATTAACAAAGTTGTGTCGACTTGAATGACTCGTGCAATTGTTTGTGACGTCGTGAATAGGTTGGGATATTTCGAGAGGAAGTTCACTTTCTACAGCCAATCACAACTCATCAGTGAAATAACGAGGCACTACTCGCAACAGGTGCATTAATTATCCATTCATGGGTTATCCAATAATTCATCATCTAATAATTCATCACCTAATAATTCACCACCTAATAATTCACCATCTAACAATTCATCACCTAATAATTGTTATGCATAAATAATGTTCTAATGTCGTCAACATGCATCACCGTCGACAGGCCATCAAGCAGATGTACGTGCTCGTCCTTGGGCTCGATGTCCTTGGAAATCCCTTTGGCATGATCAGAGGGCTTGCAGAGGGCATTGAATCCCTTTTCTATGAGCCCTATCAGGGGGCCATTCAGGGACCTGAAGAGTTTGCAGAGGGTTTGGCACTCGGGGTCAGAAGTCTTCTTGGACATGCAGTCGGTTGGTTGAGAGCTTTCTGATTGAAATATTATTGCTGTTATTGTTATTATTAATATTATTATTATTATTATTATTATCTTTTTGTTTTATTTGATAAATTACTATATTTGCCCCTAGAAATTTAATCACAACCAAAATCCTTGTCTTCTGTCCAATCCAGGTGGAGCAGCAGGTGCCGTCTCGAGGATAACAGGTGCCCTGGGGAAGGGCATCGCCACCCTGACGATGGACGAGGACTACCAAAAGAAGAGGAGAGAGGAGTTGAACAAGAGGCCTGCTGATCTCAAAGAGGGTTTGGCCAGAGGGGGCAAGGGATTGGTTATGGTAGGTGACAATGATTGTTATATTGATTGTGTTCTTAATTACTAATTGCATTAACAAATAATGAGATAAAAAATAAATTTAGATGATATAAAAATCAATTAGTGATGGTTTAATTGGAATTCATTGTGGAATGATCGTTGATTGATTAAAACTCGCAGGGCGTGTTTGACGGAGTGACGGGAATTGTGATGAAGCCAGTCGAGGGAGCCAAGCAGGAAGGCATCGGTGGATTCTTCAAAGGTTGCATTGGCTGCATTCACCAACATTCATTGTTGAACTCCATTATGTTCCACTGGATGCATTGATTGAATATACAGATAATAAATGATTAAGTACACTGACTTACAAATTTAAAATGCTGTAATTATAATATTTAAGATGATAATGATATTAATGAGATTAATTTATTAATGAGATTAATTTACCAATGATATTCTTGATGTTTCTAACAAATTCAGCGAATCGTTTTGCATTTAAGCGTTTGATTGCAAACCATGCAAACAATCAATTCACCTCATATTTTTTACTTTCAACTGATAGCTTTTAGTCTTCAGAGTTCTTTAACCTTTAACCTTTTGAACTCTCAGGCATGGGTAAGGGTCTTGTTGGTGTCTTTACAAGACCTGCCAGTGGTGTTGTTGACTTTGCATCGAGTTCTTTTGAGGGAATCAGAAGGTGAGTGGAAGCATAAACTATTACTATTAATATTATTAATGTTCGTGTTACACTTGTTATATAAGTTATTAATATTAATATTATTAATGTTCATGTTATAATTGTTAATCTTATCTGATGAGCTGATTTGATGATGATGATGATGCAACTACTTTAAGGTCATTTAATTCTTCTATTCTGTATAGCGACCATTTAGTTAATATTTCCTTAATTTCTCAACAACATCATAAAACCAGCTTTGATCGTAATCATAATTGCAGGGTGGCTGAGCAGTCAGAAGAGACCCTCAAACTGAGGCCCATGAGGGTCATCCAAGAGGATAAAGTGGTCAGACCTTATGTAGCCCATGATGCTGAGGGTAACCAAGTGCTTCAGGTTGGTGACGTTGATGATGATCATGATAATGATGAGCATGATCATGATGATCATGATAATGATGAGCATGGTTAGATTTAAATATGCATTATTGTCTGTGTGGTGATATGATTAAGAAAATCAACGACAACATAGTGATGTGATCTCGTCTCCACACTATCAATATCAATATCAATATCAATATCAATTAGATGTTCAACAGATTGTGATAATGTTTCAAATGATAGGATGTCGCCAAAGGAGATTTTGCAGGAGACCTCTACCTTGGTCACATGACTGCCTCTGGGGATTCTAAGTGCATCTTCCTTATCACCGACAAGTCAGTGTTGATAGTGATTATGTTCCTTTGCATTGCATTATTTTTATAATCCTTTGTTGTAATTTTATTTATGATTTTTATGATATTATTAATTTTTTTATATCATTTTTTATTGTTGTTGTTATATATTAATTTGATAACTATCCTTAACTTAATTTACTTTTCATGGATGCATTACTCACACTAACTCATCTTCGACAGGCACTTGATCTTCGCCTCAAAGGGCGACATATTTGGGCACTGGGACTGCGACTGGTCTTATTCGTGGGATCAACTCAAGGAGGCCCCGTCACTTGGCATCAAGGGCATCCAGATTATACTCAAGGTTCTTGTCATGTTTTGTTGTTGGTGTCGTAGTTGTACATTCGATGTAAATATTATTATAACTAATTAACGTCTGCTATGCGTGAATAGCACGAGTTACTGTGTTACATTAAGTTAAGCAAGAATATTTATGCATCACATGGATAATTAACAACCCCAGGAAAGACAGAAGAAGTTCTTGGGAAATGGAAGCATCGGAAAGATTGTCAACGTTCAGGACAAGGACAGGAAGCATGCCGAGGTTGGTGATGATGATGATTATGGTGGTGATTGTGGTGGTGATGGTGATGATGATGACGATGATGATGACGATGATGATGATTGTGGTGATGATGAGCACTATGAGATGATGGCACACAAATCACATTTACTTAATCATCTCATGAATTATGTCTGATTTACCAACAGTTTCTCATTGGCAAGATGAAGGTGGCCATGGCGACAGCAATGATGAAGTGATTTCATGAGATCATCATCATCATCATCAATGATGCACAAGGACAACATCATTATCACCATCATGATCTTCTTTTGCTTATACCTACATACACACATGGATAGTTTTATGACTTCCTCCTGAGTGTATTTCTTGCATCCACTTGGTTTACAAAAGCTTCCTATATTATTATTATTATTATAATTATAATTATAATTATTACATCATTAATATTTATTAGCCCACTTGATTATTAATTTAATGCTTCAACGCTTTGAGATGATTCGCTTCTGACTTGAGTTTGGTGTGGTATTTGTGATGATCTGAAAATATCTGAAAATGATAACGATGATGAGGATGATGTAGTGGTAAATATGACTAAGATGTACATTTAAAATACTCTGGTTATGCTGAATAAAAGCTTAACTCAACTTGAATTGTTCAATGAGTAATTTGTTTTTAGTTATTATTATTATTATTATTATTACTTTATTATTATTGTTGATCTAAGTAGTTGCCAATTGTAATTATAACAGATAATTACCTGTTTGGTAAGGATTCGCTTATTATTCCTGAGAAATTTGACGAGAGTGGAGGTTGAATAAGGATTCTTTAGTAATAATTATTATAAAATAATAGATGGTTGATTACAATATAACTATTAATAAACAAAATAAGTGACGACCAGTGAATCTTGGCACCCGACACTCCGCTGTTTACCGCGAGTTGGTAAATTGGTCATGTCGTCCTCTTCGAAGCTTTCGTTGTTAGCGTCCGTTGCATGCCTAGATGATCAGCTAGCTAAGCAGAGGACGCTAATAAACAATTTTTTCTTGTTCAACATTCTTGTGTTTTTGAATGCTGCTTTGTGGTTGTGCAATTTCTCGAACATACTGTTATGTCCGGGCATAATTTTGTTGATTAATTTAGTGATTACGTTTTTACTTTTGTCGTATTTAATATCTTTGTAAGGCCAAGAGTATGGCAAATAAATTAAGTAGCATCATCCCGCACAAGATCAGAAACAACACGCTGAGGATGCCAAAGTTTCCAATGTTCCTATTCATTTGTTAATCACTCAAGTTTATGCAGTTCTGCAGCCAGAATCGTGCTTTATCATGGTATTGGCGGGTATTAACATCATCTTGTGAAGTGAAAAATTATTGAATAAAAACCAATTGAATTTTCTGAGAGTTCCACTATTTCTAATTTTTTCACATCCTCTTGGATTCTCCTCTGTGGTTCAGGCATATTCTCTTAGTAAAAAAAAAAGTTTCCTTAGTAAAAACTGAGCTGAAGCAGCTGTTTAGTAAGTTTAGCTGTTCCTCTACTAAATCAACTGTTTCCCTCACTATTTTTAGATGGTCCAATTTTTGTCGCTTGCTCTTTTCTTACATCTAAGAAGTCTGAAAAAGCTTTTGCTATTACCTTTAATATTGTTTGCTATTTTGCTCTCATATGCTATTAATGCTTTTCTATTAATATTGTTTGATGTATTCCTTTTTTTCTGGTATTTTTCTTGTAACTCCCTAAGCTTTCCTATCCCTTGCTCCTTAGGTTTCATTTTTGTAATTTCCTCCATGCCATTACTTGGAATCAAAACTGTATATTAAAAAAAAGTCGTGGACTCAAGACATCGATTTTCATTTTTATTTTTATTTTTTTATTTAGCCCATCTTTTGAGTGCCTTATGTATCTGAACGGGGTGTGAAGCACTTTTTAATCGATAACGATAAAGATACAGAGTTTGATTAGAATGGCGTATGTTCAACAGAACTTCAAGATCACTAATGTAGAGGGAAGCTTTTTTTTGAAGAGGGTTTTGATGGCGGAGTAAAATTCGGCTGGATCAGTGGTAATCGAAGGGGGAGTCTATTCCAGAGCGGTGGGCCAACAACATCTATAGACCTGCCATCCAGTGTCGCACGGCGGGCAGATGATTTTACGAGGGAGCCCCTGGCTGCTGATCTGAGCCCGCGCCTTCAGAATTCAGGTGCATGTCGATCGGAGGAGCACCGCATCACTTCAGTTTTGCTGGCGTTCTATTGGAGATGACTGCTGAACGTCCACACAGTTCGAAATCCTGACAAAAAAAAGGCATCCAGTTTGGTCTGGCTGGCAGTGACCGTAGACCTGCGTATCATCGGCATACATTTGTAGTCCATGTGCCCGAATGAAGCTCTCAAGTTCAGCTGTGTACATAGTGAAAAGGAGTGGGCCCAGAACGTAGCCTTGGGGCACTCCGCATGTTATAGAGGTAGAGGACGATACTAGTTCACTATAACCGACAGAGAAGGAACGATCGGCTAGGTACGACAGAAACCATGCAAGGGCACAACCCTTGCCGAACGACGTTTCTAGTCATCCTAAAAGAATGTCTTGATCGACAGTGTCAAAAGCTGCAGATAAGTCGAGAAGAACAAGCAACGACATCTGACCGGCACCAGCGGCGTTTAGAAGATCCTACGACAGTTTCGGTAGAATGATGCTGACGATAGGCGGACTGATGTTCAGGAAGGAGGTTATGACGATTTAGATGACCCATGACCCTGCCGAGCACGTGACGTTCCAGAAGCTTTGAGAAGACAGAGAGATTAGATATGGGCCGGTAGGAACAAACATCGGAACGATGGTAGATTTCTTGATTAGAGGAGTGACGGAGCATGGTTTGAAGACCAGAGGTACTTTACTATACCGAGGAGGTGGGAACATGATTTATAATTGGGTTTAACACCTTAGCTGGGCAACAAGAACCCGAATGTAATCATGCTTATTAGGCCAAATATAAAAAATAATAGCACAGGCGATAGCCCCCGGTGAGTGTTGTTGTCAAACTATTTTCTGGGAACTAGGGTGCCTCGGCTGGTCCTGGCTACTCCAGCACGTTGACTCGGTATTGCAGTACGACCGGGAATGACTTCTACATTGTGCAGGTAGACCTTCTCCGTCCAAATAATCTCGTCATAGAACGGAGGTAATATATTTTAATTTAATATACTCCCACTCTTAAACGCTGATTAACAGGCGGTGAAACCAACTCGCGGCAACGTGGCCAGCTCACTAAATAGCTTCATCTCGCCTATCTTTTATTTAGGCTGCCAAAGAAACAATTTCTTGTGATTTCAATGTGTTTTGAAAGAACAGCTGCATAAATAGTTGAATTGAATTTGTTTGAAATCGAGAATCGGTCCGTTTACTGCGTGGAATTAAACTTTTTTGTTGAAGAAGTAATTTTTAGGAAAGTAATAAGGATGACTTGCGATCATGATTTGTAATTTTTGAGTAGTTTGGAGTCTGCGTGTTTCTGTTGGAAGACATTTATCAGGGGTAAGCACTGCAACTAACCCTTATCGTTGTCTCATGTTAGAGGAAATGTAAAGATATGATTTATGCGATAAAACGCTTTTAAGAACTCTAGAACCTTCCTGTCAAAAAATATGAAACATCATACAACATATTCAAAATATACTTTCAACATCATGTAACGTTTTCAAATGTAGGTTCAAATATATTTCAAAATGTTACCGTAATAAAGCAGTGCTCGTTAAGATATTCAGATTACTATAATTAAGAAAGACTAATAAAAATTTTTTAATTGTTATTTAAATTTGTTGTTTTTTTAATTTAAGTAAATTAGTTATTATTGTCTGGGAGAGTCTAAGTGAGTCCCTTGCCAGGAAGCCAAAACCATTTGGAATGAAAACGATGCTAAATGCATCGGATTTATCGATCTATTGCTGCTATTGCGATCTGATGCTGTCTGTGTAACTTCATCAAAATATTACTCGAATAGCTGCACCGAATGAATTTAACATCGGTCCAGTCAGAAAATGTCAGATTCCATTCAAAATAGACTTTTATTCGTTTTAAAACCCATGAAGAAAACCATAAATAAATCTTTAAAATAAATCCATAAATATCTTTAAAACTCCTACGTGATTCCAACTAAGCGTTATATTGCAAGCAGAGTGCATGATTTTATGCTTTATATTATAAAAAAAAATTATATTATAAAATATAATTTTAAAATGTTTAATACTGGAACAATTTAAGCGAATAAATTATTAATTCGATAACTGGATAATAATAATAACGATTTAATATAATTAACAACACATGCTGAGGAATTTGATTGCGCCATAAATAAATCGTAAGTAATATTTAATCACTAAGCGCTGAAAACAGGTAGAATTGGAGACTTAAATCACGCAATTTTCAACTTTCAAACGAGTCATTGTCGTTGTTATTATTTTGTTATGAGTTGTTGCTTCTGTTGTTGTTGTTGTTGCTGTTGCAAGTGCTTAATTTTATATGCAATCAACTGTCTGCTGAGGATAAGCAAAACATTTTATGCTTTTGCAAGACATAATAATAAATATTGTAATAGTAACATAAACTTTATAATAAATTCTTATAAAGATTGGTAATTATAAGGATTGGTCATAACAAAATCCTTATAAAATGTTCAATGTTCTTAAGCATAGTCGATGTCAAATCAAATTCTGTCTGAGGATTGGCGTTCTCCTTCTTGTAATTCGAGTTTTATTGATCAAATCAGCAATAATAGAAAATTTCAATGGCGCCATGCTGAAGAAATTAGCAGGTGTCCTTAGATAGAGAGATTCTATTCAGGTGAGTTCACCTAGCTGAGCGCTACCTGCTTGAAAGCGTTCTGATGTCTGAGGATTACTTTTTATAAATAAGAGACTTTGGCCTTACTTGGTCTTAGATGTTTCGAACAGGCTGTGATTGTTATCGCTTTCTCTCATTGTTTCAGACCGGATCGTCTGCTACTAATTCAAATTCAGTTCAGATTAATTTGCATGAATGCACGCGGACTGACGTTTATTTGTCAAGAAAATGACAATAGTATTTATCTCCTGTTCTTGTTTAAGTTAATTGGATTTCCAATGAATGGTGAGGAGTAATCAAAATATTTCTTTTCATTCGGCATTTTAGTTTATTTTAGAGCCTTTAATTAAAATTCAGTTAATTATTCAAATGATTCGTTTATGTATCTTAAATAATCCAATGTATTTGTTGCTGTTCATGTTTACGTGAATAAATTATTATAATGTATTAAGCCTGTTTACATTGTCTTGTGCACAAGTGGACGAACTTCATATCTGCTTCAATATTAGCAATAAATCTTTTCAAGATATTTATGACAGCAATTGAAGAACTTTATGACATACCAAAGAAATTGTCTCTTGATAGGGATGTAAATACTTAAAATGTGTAAATCAATATTATTAAAATGTATAATTAATGTATAAAATAAATATGTAATAATCCTAACCCCACATGTGAATATGACTTTTGTGTTTCTTGATACTCCGCCTTGGAGCTCCGACATGGATCCTCAGAGGAGATTCCCCCGTCTTCAAACGTTCCTGCCCTACGGTTCTCCTTACGTTTTCGGGGGGTGGGCCGCATCCGGTGAGCAACCGGATGTATCTGTCGGTTTTAACCTTTGTGACTCAACGTTTTATCGTCGGCTATGGGAGGCTCTCGTTGGCCTTATGCCGATCGCTTCTGCAAGCACTGGAGCGACTCCAAAAGCTCTCATTGGCTTCTTCACGTCGCCTACTTACCCGCTGTGAACCAATTAACTCCATAATTGATAGTGATTTACGAGCCCACGGCCGACCCATTTCTCCCGACAATATCGCATCTCTCGGGCAAGGATTTGTACCCGTCGTTCGGTAGATCATTTATATCGGAGGCTTTCTCCGGCTTTCCTGAATGGCCTCTGAAGACTTCTTCTGGCTCCGCATGTGCCAGATCCAGAATGATGCCGCTTCTGCTGCCTCGGACATCCTTGTCATAGTCTTTGTTCTTTCTCGGCTAGACAATCCAATCTTCGTGAGGAAAAAGTAAGTCGACCTGCCGACTACGCCCCTTGTACCAACCTTGATGGGGAAGAGGTCTGTCCTATATCCTTTCGATTCCAGGTCCATCGACAGATCTGCATACCTGACTGCTTTGAGCGCATTACTATATTCGAGCCTGTCCTCCCACGGCACCGTCAGCTCCACCAGAAAATTCTTGGCATCCGTCGACGGCGACACAAGCACCAAGTCCTGCCTCTTGCCACTTTCTATCAGCACCTGGGGGTAATGCCTCATCCCTTCTAGGTCGGCTGCGACAATCCAGTCGTTTGCCTCTGCAAGAATGCCTAGGCGTTTGACATCTCTTTTTGCAGAGGTGTGCGAAGCCCTCGCGCAAGAAAAAAATCCTTCGCTGCTTTGCGATCGTGCGCGAGTTTGCTTTGGAGACTGCTGCTTTAGTGGCCTCACACACTTCTAGAAGGACCTGGTTATGTCGCCAAGTGTACCGATCGTTGGCAAGGGCATATGTGCAATTGCTGAGCACATGATGCAGTTTTCTGTTGAACCGATTAACTTTCCTCTCCAATTTCTCGACCACTGACACGCCAATCTCATAGATGGGTAACGGCCAGAGCAGCCTTGGAAGGAGCACGAACTGGAACAACCACACTTTGAAACGGCGGCGCAACGATCGCTTGCAGTCCATCGATGGTTTGTTGGAGAATGGCGCCCTTCATATTCTTATATTCTTGTCGGTGATAGATTCGTCGAGCACCCTTCCCAGATTTTACACCGATTCCTCAGAAACTGTGGGAATTTGCGGTCTTGCCACATCGAAGAACACGTCCCTAAGAACACGTCCCCTAACCAGGGCGAGACTCCTGGATTTCGCAGATTTGAAAGCCATTCGACACCACCCTAACAGGCCGTCCAATTTGTCCAGAGTTTTTTGGACATCCTTCTTCCTGTTCAGGGTGATGTCATCCACAAATGCCTTTATTGGAGGCATGTGCAAACCTTTACCAATGTGGGCCTCTGGGATATTGGACCCGGCTGCCTTCAGTAGGATCTGCATCGCCAGTACGAACAGGGAAGGAGAAATCGTGCACCCCATAGCTATTCTAACCTCCAGAGGAACCCACCTTGTAGTGTACGTCTTGATGGAAAACCGCATCATGAACCCGCTAAAGTATTCCTGAAGGATGTGAATAACGGGCTAAGATCTTCCAACGTCTTCCATAGGAGCTGGTATGGCACTGACCCATATGCGTTCGCTAGGCCAGCCACTCGACGTACAAACTCAGCCGGTTCATCTTGGCTATAATAAATAAATATGTAATAACCCTAACCCTAACCCCTCATATGAATATGACTTTTACGTATGAAATTAAGTGAAAACTAATTCGTATTCGGTATTCAATTGTAAAAGCGATTATTATTACCACTACTACTATTATTATTTATTACTAATTAAGCGATTTGTTATTAATTATCATTAATAATTATGCTTGAGTAATTACATTAGTAATAATGACAATAACGAAGCTCACAAAACATTTCATGCGTTCTTCTCATGTTTCGGTCGTGGCCGTCTCACTGTTAGCTGATCTTACGATGACCCTGACGAAGTTGAAGGACATTTTAGGATTTAATGATATTGCCTGACATTGAATCATGATTCTTCTTACCTGCTTGACAGTCCTACTGCACGAACTCTAAACCATTCGAATTCATTGGACTTGTGAACAACATATCAACATGTTAATGTTGTATTAACAACAACGATTTCAAAATCTTGTTGGAGATTTTATTTAAAATAACATGTTTCGTGTTGATTTCTGCAAAAGTTAAGATATTAGGCTAGATCATGCAAACGTACATTATTACAGAATAATAAACCAAATAAACAAAATAATAGTAAATAATGTGTTACTAAGTAAAATTATACTACCAATAATATTATAAATAATAATGTTAATAATGATATCGAATTGATGTATATAATTTATACTTTATATAAATGAAATTAAAATTAGACTTAATCGCATTAAACTCAATTGATCATTGATAATAAATATCGTTATCATTTTATTTATTTGTTAACATTATAATACAAATTAATATTATTATTATATTTTTATAATTTGTCGACAACAAAGAGCTTCTGACATTTATCGATGCAAGAGTGACGCAAATCGTTACCACGTGAACAAAGCTTTTATTGTGCGATTATTTTAGTTTTTGTTTATATTTTCGCGAACAAACATTCAAATTCCATCTGTCCAAATAAATGAGCCTCAACGAAAATTATTTAGAGTCCCCAAACACGGGTCGGGATCTCCGCGGGACAATGAAGTTAAAACTACTTAAATATGACATTTCGACAACTTAAATGTTCCTTAAATGATCTGTCGGTCTCAATATCGGTAAATCGAGTCCAGATAAATTTCACGTTGTTCTTGCTCGTGATGAGCAGAGTGGATAAGAAGCACCCAGCCGGTTCATCTTGGCTATAATAAATAAATATGTAATAACCCTAACCCTAACCCCTCATGTCTTTCCTCTTGTGGACGATGACATGGAATGACCCTGGTTGTCCCTTATTCGTATTGTCCACTTGTAGGCTCCACCCTTTGAATTGAGCACCTTTTGTTTTTGAAGCAACCATTTTTTTGCATTCTTCTCTTTGACAAAACTTGACTTAGAATAACCCATTTGAATACTTCACTGTTTTTCAGTTTAGAAGCATCTTCCAGAATGAGATTTTTTTAAGTCTGTCTTTAAAATTTAACCGGTCTTGGTCTTGGTTCTCTATCCGCTTTTCTCCCCATTCTGAACATGTCCACAACCTCTTTATCCATTTTCTTGATTGATATTTCCTTCAGGAGCTTTAAAATGAGTTCTTTCTCTTTAACTTTTGAATTGTCACTTTCTTCTGGCAAGTTTAAGATAACAATGTTGTTCTCTTTTAAATCACTCATTATTCACTTCAATCTTTGTACTTGTCTCAACAACTGCTTTTTGAACAGCTCCAACGTCTGAAACTAATGTGTCCATATTACAATTGAATAAATTGGACCATTCCTTTGTTGCCTGTTTATTTTCTTGTAGTTTCTTGATGGGATTCTTGTTCAATTTGTCCATCTTTTGTCAGAGATCTTCAATTTGTCTGCCCTGTGTTTGGACTACCTCGACACATCAGTTTTCTTGAAAGCATTCTTTACTTCATTCAACTCTTTCAATAATTTCCGAGTGATATGTAAACAGGTTTCGTAACTTAAATTCGATGTAAAATCCGTTTCAAAAGCAAATTGAAACAATTTTGAGCTTAAGAAATTGTTTTTTGTTCGGAGGACATTTCCAGAAATTATGAATTCGAAACTAATGTTTATTATGCCGAGGCTGAGAAACAAGAAAGAGGCCTCAAATGAAAGAAATTCAGTGGCCGAACTGCTCGTCCTTCCTTTTTACGAAAGTGTTGTTTCAATGAAAATGAGGAGTGCCTTGAGAAATTAACAGAAACATACAGCAAGGAATCGGAAGAAATATGTTATTATTATTATTATTACTGTTGTTATTATTATATTTCATTTATTGTTATTATATTTTATTTTTATTACTAATATTATCATCACTATTACTAACTTATTGTCGTTGTTTTTTGTTGTTATTACTATTACTTTCAAGACGTTTGAGCCTATCACAAGCAGGAGAACAAGAAACATTCAAGAAAGCAGTTTGAGAAGTAGTGCATGAATTGGATAAATACTCAAAAAAAGATTTTTCAACTCAATGAAATTAAACATTATAACTAAAAGTAATAGTGATGTTAAGATACTGATGTTTTCAAGTACAAAAGAGATAAAACATAAGATTATTTACAATATGATATTGCATGTGGATGAAGGAATGCAATCAATATGTTGAGCAAAAACAAGAATTTATAATAATATTTAAGTATTGTAATAAATTGTAAAAATGTAAATTTCCGAAAGAGGACCAGAAATGAATAACAATTATAATAATGAATCCTTTTTAAGGACAAATGCTTTAGGTTCAATTTTACATTCAAATTTTCATTTTCCCAAAACAAATCGTATCAGATGTGTTAAGTTTTAATCTACTTTTTTTAATCCAGGAGAATCCATGGCAAGATCTTTTATTGTGAGGATCTCCTTGGCATTCACTCTCATCTTCTCTACTTTTCTCTTGATAGAACTCTGTCAAATCCCTCAACTTCTTCACTTGAAGACTCGTACAAATTTTGAAGGCAAAACCTTGAGAGAATCCATCGAATTCTTGAAGGACGAATATAACTTCCAAAATGTTTTGGAAGAAGATGATAAAACAGACGATGAGCTCTTTGGAAAGCATCGGAAGTCAAAAGGAATGTGCTGGTCGGCTCCAAAAAGGATGGTCACAGCCGTCAGTTGCATGTCCATCATGGAAGGTGGCGAGAAGGAAATTGCAGAGGCAGAAGACCTATCAGGTTACTACAAAGTGGGCCCAACTCCGTCTCACTTTGGCAATAGACAAGACAATTCGGTATTAGACTGCCGAGCGTTTAAGAACAACATGGGTTACTCTGAGCTAAAAGATTGTATAATAACAGACGAAGAAGCAAACTTTCCTATCGCATACAGCTTAGTGGTTCATAATGATGCCATGCAGGTGGAAAGGTTGCTCCGTGCCATCTATCGTCCGCACAACCATTACTGCATCCACGTGGATAATAAAAGCAATGACGCCGTTTTTCAGAATTTACAAACCATCTCTAAGTGCTTCGATAATGTTTTCTTGACGGAGAAGAGAGAAGCAGTCACATATGCCCACTATTCAAGGCTCAAGGCAGATCTGAACTGCATGTCTGATCTTCTGGCAAGAAACTCATCGTGGAAGTACCTCATCAACCTTACTGGACAAATGTTCCCACTCAAAACCAACCGTGAAATCGTCAAAATCCTCTCCTCTTTACGGGGCACTAACGATGTGGAAGGATATTCCTGGTTTAAGTCGAAAGAATTCAATTATAGATACGAAAACGTCTACAAGGTCAGCAACGGCAAACTTCGGCAAACCTCAGTCCCCAAGTCTTCACCTCCTTTAGACATCACATTACTGAAAGGCAGCGCGTTTGGTTCTTTCTCGAGAGAATTTGTTGAGTACGTCTTGACCGATAAGAAAGTCAAAGTTCTTCTCGACTGGTTGCAAGATACCTACAGTCCTGATGAGTTTTTTTGGCCAACAGTCAACAGCAGATACGTTAACCCCATGTTCAATGCTCCAGGTTGGTTGGGATTTTTACGCGAAGTCAAAAGCGACAAGACATGACATGTTTATGAAATTGCTAAATGATTTGAAATGTTGGATTATATTTTAACACTTGTTCAATAGTATTTAATTGTTACATTATTTCAATGACACATCGCACTAAACAGCTAATAAACATTCTAAACTAAATAATGTTTATATTTCATTTTATTTCATATTAATAATTTCTTTCCTTTAGGTGCATACGATGGAGCACCAGAACGACTACCCTGCTATCGACATTCGCCGCCTGGGTGCCCCGTGACAAGTGCCAAGGTAAAATAGTGCGGGGCATCTGCATATTTGGCGTAGGAGATCTTCAGCAGTTGATAAGCAGGCCCGAGATGTTCGCCAACAAGTTCTATTCCAACTATCAACCTCTCGCACTGGACTGTATGGAAGAATGGATCCACAACAAAACTTTCAATCCTCAACCATTTCCTGTGTTCAGCTACTTGGAAAAGCACTATTATCTCCATCCACATCTCGAATGAGTCATTTCATGGCTGTCACCAAATCCTCCGACTTAATGAAATATTGTTTGTGCGTTTGTATCGATGTCAGTATTACACCTTCAATTTCCAAGTGATGAAACAACATTTCGAATACCTCAAGTATTGAAACTGCATATTGTTACAATGAAATACACTGAAATGCAGTCCATTCGACCAACATAATGTTATGTGGTATTTTACTTGAGAGACTTCCTTATGGGATCTGTAATATCAAATGTATAGGCATATATTATAATTGTCGAGATTTACATTCATACCTGGGCGTCGGTAGTCGACTGAGAACATTCGCTTATTTTTGGCGCTTATTTTTTTTCTGTTAGTTCAATTTCTTCCACGTTAGCGAGAGTTTCTATCACTTGTAGAAAATACGTAACATGCGGTGTAATAACGTATTGGTTTCTTGATATGCAATATATTACACTTATACTAAGTAGCCGCCTCCTGTTGCCATAGCGAAAAGCACAACGAACAACATAAAACATTATTCGTGGTTGAGTGGTGTGCAACTCAAGTTGCTATGCGGTTTGGAGTCTACCAAGTGTGTTACGTTAATATGCGTCCCGAGTAAATAAAGATTTTTTAATGTGATTATTTTTATTTTTGAGTAATTGTAATCAGTCAAAAAAACATTAACGACGACATTAATGCAAAAATAAAAATATAAAATAAACCTTAAGGAAACCGTAAAAACGATTTTTATTGAACGATTTTTTAAAGAGCAAATATAGAAGAGGATTGAAAGTGTTCTTTCATTGTTGGTGAAGTAGTTATAAAAACTCTTGCGAGCTGCTAGGATTTGAACTCATAACGGAGCCGCATCAAAACGAAAGCCTTGACCACTCACTCGGCTACCGATGCCCAGAACATGATCCGGGACCGTAAGGAGAAGAGCTTGAAAGTAGATCTAGAAAAAGAAGGATTATATTCATGTGTATTACGTAGAAAGTGAGAAGGATTATTGTCATGTTTCTATCTTCTGAGAACCTTCAACTTTTATCTAACTACTCGGGAACACTTCGATACTCAAACTTAGAATGACTCAACGACTATCAATCAATTTTATATAAAAATAGTCTTTTATTAACATAAAAATCAAGATCTACCTTCTGTTCGATTTCACAAAAAAAAACTATTGTGGCCTCGCAGGCCCTTCTATTTATACATGTCTCGTGTGAAACCTATCTTGAGAAAGTGTCGCGGATGGGTTCAGCTCATCCACCGTTACAATTATTGTAATTATTGCTCTCAATGAAAAAAACTGAAAATATCCTGAGGCATAGTGATCGTAGAACATAAAAAGATTGTAAATCATGTATTTTATAGACATTTAATAGGTTATTGTTTACAAAAAGTTGTGTTAGTTGAAGGATAAGAATGGTAATGAGATAACAATACGAATATTACGCTTTTGGAAAATGTTTAACCTACAGTGCGTTGCATGATTTTGGCCCAGTTACGTTTTTGACGATTACTCCTTATATGCTGGATTTGAAGAGACCAGATTTTTGCTGAAACACAAACTTTTGCAAACTTATCAAATTTATTGAACTCAGACGAATATTTCGTGCGAATTTCACGAAAAAACTGGAAATACCCAAACATGCATATATCAACCAGAAACACTAGGAGGCATAAATTTCCATATTTATTAAAATCAAATCCATAACTTATAATTTATATGAAAGATAATAATGTATCTTACCTCCTTTCTTAATAATTAACTCCTAAATTCTATTTTAATGAATCCAGGGAAGATGTATAAGTAGAGGCCCATTAGGTTACCCTTGTTTTGGAAGTTTTAAAATTTTACTGTTTTATTAAATGTTATTAATTGTTACATGATTAACAATATCAAAAGCTTTTTGCATATAAAGAAATAAAGTAACAACATCACCAACATCGATAGCATCAGAAACAACAGCTTGCAGAAATAGTAGCAATAATAATGATGGTATTTAGGTGGAGTGATTCTTCTTAGAACCAAATTGAGAGTCATTCAAGAAATGAATTTTGTGAAAATAATAATATTGTCTATTACGTACAATTTTTTTAATAGCACGAATTCGAAGCCCGTTGACTGAGCATCGGCCTATTAGGGCTATTAACCTACACTAACTGTAGTTAAGTGACGGACGCTAATGTACGATTTACAATGTAAACACACAAACACAAATTCCCTCGTAATTGGGTGCAGATAACTCGTCGAATGTTTATTTACAAAGACAGAGGATGAGCTGACTAAATACTTGAATATCATTGATGTTGATAAAAGTTATTATTTCTTATCATTCAATCTATTTTATCGCAGTACAAATTCAAAATATAAATAATGCGTGCATTTTATTTAAATGTTGCATAATGCTTATGACGTCACATTAAAACCTTCAATCGTAACAACAACCAGTAACTAGTAACAGCAACGGAATTTCGTGAATCAAATCAAATTCTTTGAATACAAAGTGAGCATTCCTCGATGAATTGAATCTAAATATCCATTCCACTTATACAATTCCACTTATACAATTCCACTTATACAATTCCACTTATACAATTCCACTTATACAATTCCACTTATACAATTCCACTTATACAATTCCACTTATACAATTCCACTTATACAATTCCATTTATGCAATTCAGCTTGTAAAATGATTTCATTTAGATTTGAGAAAATCATCTGAAAATTACTGCTATGAATGTGGAGCAGGTAATATTTATTTACTATCAATATTAACATTTGTTTATTATCAATTTATAATTTATTATTGTTTATGCATTTTTAAAAATAAGTCATGAGTTGTTCTTTAATCATTTTCGAAGTTCCACCACGACAAGATGAAATATGTTATGAAATATGTTATATACATCAATATGCTGATAGGAATTACTGTAGAAATTATTCAGTTACATTAAATAAATGAACTGACATGTGTATTTTTTTAATTATTAGATTTAAATAATAATTAATTTTATAATTTACTTTAATTATTTACGAGTATTACATTACAATTTATTAGGTACAATTAATTCACTTTTTTTTATTGAAGATACTAGTGATAACTAAGTGATACAAATTAATCATTTTTATTAGAATTACTTAATTTCCTTAACTTAATGTTTTTTTTGCCTACAGTGAAATAGAAATTATTTTAAAAATAAGCACTAAAGCCAGCCACCGCTCAAGAAAAATTCGTCAAAATTATGAAATCGCTTCTAGGAAACATTTGCAAAATCTCGTGGAGTTACTTCACCAGCTCCATCCCTTTTGCTCACCGCGCCATCCAGAGCAGCACCGACGAAACGCCATCTCCGGCATCGCTGGACGAACAAGCGGAAGCCCCCGTCAATAAAACACAAACCTTTCCGAGATTCATGAGTTGCAAACAAAAATCCTCTCAAATAGTGAAGACGCCCTTGGAAATCTCAGCCTTGACGAGGAAATATCCAAGATAAACAAACTGTCGGATTTCTCAAAAGGAGAGAACAACTTGGCAAACGTTGAGGAAATAAAATGCGTCGTATCTTTGCCTCAGGTGGCAATCTTGGAGAACGAGTACTCGAAAGAACTCCAATCGATCCTCGGAAGCTGTCAGTCAGGATCTATAAAAGAGACTAGATCAACGGAGAATTGCATAAGAATAGGGCAAAGACTTCCGGCTAGAAAGAGGGTCAAAATTGTCAAGAATTCACGCAAGAGAACTTCAATTCCACCACGAGATTTACATAAAAGATTCACAATATCTTCCAGACTCAAGATCAGAGCAGGAAAATTGATGGGAAAATCCGTGGCTGACAAGAAGTCAAAAGCTGGTGATGCAGAGTTGGCAGGAAAGATCGATAAAGAAGGCAGAGGAAAGAAATCGAAACGAAAGGATAAGCACTTGAGGTATCCGTACTGGCTCTTTGAGAAAAACGTGTCCCTAAATTGCAATGGATCAAAACCCAGCAGGAAAGCAGCTAGTTCGAGTGACACAGCAACCAGTCTTTCTCAGGATGAAATTCTTCCTAACGACTTTCAGGAAAAAATTCTCTCCCTGCTTCGGGACAATCTCAATAACTGCCACAACTCAAAATTCCAGCTCAAATCAGACGAGGAAAGATTCTCTTTACTGCCCCTGCTCGTCCACAAAAACAGCAGAATCTTATTCAACCTGAGGAACTTCAGAAGTCACCTCCTCAGAAAAGAGCAGCAGGTGATCCTTAAGAACATCAGAAAGTCCTGCAATCAGACCAATTTGCCGATGAAATTCTATTCAGAAAACTCCGTCACGTGTCGGCAAAAACATCTATCAGAAGATGAAGAAGTTCCTTTTGAAAGGAGCCACAAACTTCTCAAAACATCTTTTTCCCTCAACTCAACGACCTTTCCTTTAGTCTCCCTGACGCAATTTCCACTCAACCTCGAGCTGAGCCCGACATCCATCAGAATCAATTCTGCCGCACTAACACCTTCCGAGCAATTCCTGCTCAAAACCCTGACCAAAATCAGGAAAACAAGGTGCAAGCGCAGATTGGTCAACAAGAATTATAATCGCATTTTACTACAGCAGGACGTCAGACGAAAGGTAAGAGTCAGTCAAAGTGAGATTGAAATCCTCCAGAATGTCAGACCATCTCCTTGTTCTTCAGTCAGGAGATCTCACTATGAGATCCTCACAAGCGCTGACCCAGAAGTAAAACGAAGGCCTAAGAAAAGGTCTTAGAAAACGTTTCCATGACATGTCACTGTGACGTAACGCTAGCAGCAAGCTTGCGAAAATCCTTTGAAAAATTTGCAATGTTTTTAGTTTCAAGTGAATCTCGTCAGATGTTTCGAGAGTCGAAATAATGCAAACGTAAAGTTGATCCGCCTATTTATTACCTTCATCTCTCGCACTAATGATGGTGAATCATTTGGTGGAGAATTTTCTTAAAAATGGAAAAACAGCAACTCCTGAATAGTTCGTTACAAGGTGAGGTCCTTCGTTGAGTTAAGTTGAGAAAACATCTTAGAATTCTTTATAAACATTTTGCTTCGCTTTGAGAAGTGGCTGGCTTTACTAAGCAGTAATTTCTATTATTGTTTCATGATTGCGTTTTGAATATGAACGATTTAAACATTATTTTAAATCACATAAATTGAACGTGCAACTTCATATGTACAACTAAACGAACATTGAAGTCTAAATTGTCAAAATTAAAACTAATGCAATCAAATTGTAGATGATTAAGAAACAATGCCAAACGTACTTGACACCTGGTTGTCCAGGTTGTGAGGGACAATACTGCCGTTACCAAAACAGTAACCACCTTTTTTTCTTGGTGTCTGCACCTTGGTTCAACGATGGCAAACCAGTCGTCAAACCAGCAAGCCACTCTCAGCCTGGCAGCATTTCCAGCTGTTGTATAGGGAGCGTGCCCCAGTATCTCAGGCTGTTTGGACCTGACCATGAATGCGTGGGACCAAAGTGCTCTTGTGGAAGGTTCCATCACAGACCTAGGCCCATCCCCCTACCCGTTTTACCATATCCAATCCCTGAAGAGATCCACGTCATGTCCAGGTGAACTTTAATTTCTTAAGTCGGAAGTTGCAATTTTGTTCAATGAATTTTATTTCAAGAAAATTGGAAATCTCAAGGAACACGCAGGACATGTTTTTAATTATGCTAAGATTTAATGAGGCAGTTTTGGTATGATATTATTTACATTTTATAAGAAAATGATGGCATAAGGCAATAATAATGTACTTTTATTATCTTCTGAACAAAACAAACTCAAAATAATGTTCACTAACAAAAGGGAGACTTCACCATGCTAATGATAATCAAAACAAATGTATCAACAAAGGAATTTGTAGCGCACTAAGAAGGCATATTCACTAAAGGAAAACCAAGATCAAAAAGTAAAAAATAAAAGAATTAAGTATTTTTTGGGACATAAAATGTGACTTGTAAGGTGATTAGATGAAGATATGAAAGAAGGATTTGCAACCTCAGGTTGAGCTAATTAAGCTTTCATTTGACTACTTCAATTTCAATATTTCCATTTCATTACTGCAAGCGACAACATTTTCTCTGAAATAACTTGTTATTCGTCATTATTTTATTTTATTTACAAGTAAGTCATGAGTTTTGTCAGATCACTTTAATTCATATTCTCAGTGATCTATATCGTAACCCCGATGGTCAAATTTTACCTCTTGCAGGTGTCCAAACATCGACCTCTTGGAATATCCCATGAGTCCAGAATTGAGAAACAAATTGGAAATGAGACAAGTAGTGGAACGATCCAGAGAAAACCTTTAAATTTTTTAAATCTTTGACATTTATTACTGTAAAGTTTAACTTTGTGAATGACAATTCGCTTCCAGTCTCAAATTCTGAATTATTTATTACCAATGTATGTTCTAAAAAGGCAAAATATTTACTAAATTATTATTATTAAATGCGAGACTATTTCATCTTTGGCAATAAATACAACATTTCTATTCTCTAATTATGTCTCCCTCATTATGATGGCCTGAAATGGATAACGCATTTGAATTTTGAACAATCCATGCTTCCATTTAAAAAATAAATTACAAATAATTGAAACTTAAGATATTACGAACATTAAATTATTTGAGATAATTATCATAATTCACCACTACGACATTATGAGCCATATAATCCAATATGGTCGGATAGGATTTAATGTTTTTGGGATGTTTTTTTAGACTATCAGACTTTCGTTAACCCTCGTTAACAAATTATTTGTAGTCAAATAATAAAAAAAACTAATAGTAGTAGTAATAATAATAATTATCGCTCGTGCAAACAATTTGTGTCTGCTTGAATTCCTTAAAACTTTGCGGTTAAAAGACTGATAGAATTAATTTCAGTCACAGAATATTCATATTAAAACTTAAAGGAAACATTCCTCGTAATTTTCTAAATTATGCCGAGACCGAGAAGTGCGAAAGAAGCCAGTTGTGAATCTAAGATTGCGGTTCTCGGTTTTCATTTGTGCGAAAGTTGTTTGAAGTTAAACGAGGATTGTCTGAAGAAATTTTCCGACGAAAACTCAAAGGAACAATTGAAAGGTATGACTGAGGATGTTGTAGAGTTTAAACTGGATAAAACCGCAGAAGGTGCCGTTATTAATATTCATAACAAAATTAACTCCTCCCATCAAAAATAAACATAGCCCACCAAGTGATTAAAAGCAAAATTGTACTTCACTACTTACTTCATAAATAAATATACAAATAACAGAATTACATTTTTGTTCTTCGATCTTTGACTTGACACACAGGAGAACAATATTCCACAATATAGTGGTCGAACATATGTACAGAATGCTTTGGCAAGAATGGTTCTGTCTCCGGAGGTAAAGGAAAGATGTACCAGATGAGCTCTTGTGGAGGCTTTTTGTATGATTGTTTTGGCGTGAGAGATAAATGTAAGATTGTTGTCAATAAAGATTCCAAGACATCTTGGTCCAAGGGGAACATGTCCAAGGTTCTGGTCTTAAATCAGATATTGGTGAGTTTGATCAAAACCTTCTCTCAGAACGTCTGTAAACATGACACACACAACACTTCTCCGAAGGCAACCTCAATTGCCATGTGTCACTCCAATCAAAGAGCTTGTCAATTGCTCTCTGAAGACTATGTTTATAATCAGAGCAGCACATAACTGAACGTCTTCGGCGAACAGCTTCATCGTAATATTGGTTAGTGTTGATGATGTTAGTCATGTCATTGATAAAAATGAGA
Organism: Hirudo medicinalis; assembly: GCA_011800805.1. Taxonomy (NCBI): domain Eukaryota; kingdom Metazoa; phylum Annelida; class Clitellata; order Hirudinida; family Hirudinidae; genus Hirudo; species Hirudo medicinalis. Next base: position 11,226 of record MPNW01000159.1, on the reverse strand, counting down.
AAAAGCGAGGACACTCCCCTGTGCTACTCCACTTGTAACATGTTTGGGTTCTGATAAAATTCCTTCAGTATGAACCTCTTGAGTTCTGTTTAGAAGAAAACTTGAGAGCCAGTGGAGTCGATCGCTGGAAATGCCATATGACTGGATTTTTTGCAAGGGTCTGGGGTGAGAAATAGAGTCAAATGCTTTCTGGAAGTCGAAATAAATAATATCGGCGAGTTTTTTCTGCTATATGGTAGTGGTCCAGATACATTCAGAAAGGTTTGTGAAAGTTGATTTGGATCCGAGGAAACCGTGTTGATGGCTTTTGTTTTTATTAGTTATTGGTTATAAGTACGTTAGTAACTTTTAATTCACAACTTTCTCCATGGCACAACAAGTGCACATGGGTGAGATGGGACGAGTTTGGTGGCAAGTTTGTTGGTTGGACCTTTCTTGTGAATCGGGGTGATAGGAACCGATTCCCATTCATCTGGCAACTGACAAGTTTTCATGGACATGTCGAAAATGTGTGTTAAGGCATTGCCAAACTATAAGCAGTAAATAAGCACATTTTTTGAGTAAAATAATTGATATATCGTCAGGACCGCTAGTTACTGAGATTTTTTAGAGTAAATAGTGACTATTTCCAGGGTGAAATCGATTCGGTCAAGATATGAATTGGATCTCGCAGGTTTGATCAGGTTTTATGCCATCGTCTGTTGTGAAAATTAATAATGATTATAACTACTTTTGGATTCTGAATCCAAATATGTCCCCAGTTTTTTCACATCACATACATTTTGGTATAATTTTTTTTAATTCAGCATCCAAAAATAAAAGAAACACAAAAAATGAAAAAAAAAAGTGTTTTCATCGCAGGCCTGCGTAACTTACAAACATATTGGAGTATGAGGAAAATCATTATTACATGATTGTGATGATTAGGGTCAGACAAACATGTCACTGAGAAGTTATGATGTCATTTAAATAGTTGGACGACCAGACGAGAAGTGGGATTAAAGTATTTTACATTCAGTTAAGGCTATACTCAATGATTCAACTGGATAACGTTCTCATCATGTTTTGTTTGTTTTTTTGTTTTTGTTTTTTTTTAATGACTTTTGAATGAATTTTTTTGAATTAAATTTCTAAGTTTAGTCTTTAAAAAAATGCATTTTGTAAATGACTTGTATCAGGAAATCGTAACAAAGAATGTGATTTGTTTGTTACATTTTAGAGAAATATTATTATAAAGTATACAATAGTATACAACTATTATATTAATTAATACTAATTAAAATATTTATTTTAATTGATTAATTGTTAAAATTCATAAAAGTTAAGAATTTAGAAAAATTTCCATCATAACGTGTGACGCACTCAAGTAACAACTCAAAACACAACATCGGAAGTCAAAATTCAGTTATCGAGCTCGTAATTATTTTAAAAAACTCCACTTAAATCTTTACAGGTCCAGGTGGAGTAAAAACCAATGCAGGTAAGTTAGAAGCATTCGCCGATAAAAGATGGCTTGCAAATTGCTGCAACTTGTTTAAATAATTATCATCTAATTTCACTTGACAGAAACTCGTCTGAAACCCGATGATAATTTATCCGATAACTGTTATCAACCATGTCTTGTCATGTTTCATTGGTTTGTAAATGTTTATAAATAGTCAAATTATCTTATCGGGCGATATTTTTGTAGATTGGCCTTAAATAAATCTCGTCAAGTTAGTAATTTGTGAAATACTCCTTGATACGTTATCATGTATCATGTATCACTGGTAGCAGTCCGTCATCGCACACTGGGCTGTGGAGTCGGGACCCAAATCCAAAATCCAATCCGGCTTTGGTTAATTGCGCAGCCAAAACATTCCGAATAAATAAAACATATTTTTGCAAAGGATAGAACGTTTCTACTCGTAAAAATGTTGAGCCCTAATGAAACTGAAGTGAAAATAAATAAATTTAAGGACCCAAATCATCCGACTCCGGATATTTTAAAAGTCCAACTCCATATCCCTGATAGCACGTGTGTGATAAATGTCGTTACCAGAGAAGTGATTATTAAAATCTATCACATCAGTACAGTATTATTATTAAGATCTAATTATCACTTCAGTACAGTATTATTATTAAGATTGAATTATCACATCAGTACTTTATAATATTCATTAAAAGGTGTCTGAGTGACTAACTTAGAGTTTTGTTAATGAAATTGAGGAAGTAAAATAACTGATCTTGAATTTTTTATTAAAATAATTTAAGAAAAGTGCAAAAAAATATACTTTAAAAATACTCCCACATTATAATGACTTAAAAACGTTTTACTCAAATATATTTTTATTGAAAGCTTTATTCAGTCAAATGTGGTGTTTCATTCAAAATTCTTAAGTGTCAATCTTTCCGGATCGTTTGTTTATTCAAGAAATTAAAGTAATTAAGCAAATGAATTTGTTTTAAACAGTCGAGAAAGTATTCGAAAGGAAACAAAACAAGAATCGTTCCAACGAAACGTCGACATCCCGCTAACAAACCCCTGAAAATTTTCAACCAATCAAATTCAAATGACGAAAAGCCCTCGTCCAATGAATCAACAAATAAAAAATCATCTGCTGAACATTATGGTAAAGTTGCATCAAACTTTAGAGCTGCCAGACAAAAGCCACGAGGTTGGTGTTTCACCCTCAAGAAAATAGCACTCTTAACAAATCAAAGATCTCAATAGAAATTTTAAATTATTTTAATTTCTTAATTTAGTTTAGTTTAGTTATTAACAGAAAATCTTGACTGAAATATATTTAGATCTATTTTTTTACGCTGTTGGGATTAAAAGTAGTCTCTAACCAAATTTATTTTATTTTTTGTAAATTGTAAATCAAATGAAATTATAAAGTCCTCCGTCATCTCTTCGAAATCCAGCGAATGGCGCCCAAAAAATTCAAACAAGCAAAGCTCAACTTTTTGGAAGTGCGAAGAAAGATTCAATAAAATCAAAAAGAAGCGAACAACAAAAGGATAAGTATTCCTGGTTAACGAAGTGGGTTTTATCAACTTTAAGATCTGGTTGGGCGCGATCTCGAAAGGCGCCAAAAGTGCGTAAATCAACTTCCGATAAAACAGGGCTGGGTAAGCTTTTAAGTCCCATTTCAATTTTCTTTTCAAAACTTATTTTACCAACTACGTTACTTTAAATTTTTAATTTATTTTTAATTTATAATTTTAAAAATTTATTAAATAAAGACATTTAAATATATATGTTAAACAAATAAATATATAATTTATAGGAATTTTCTAAAAAAATTAATTTGAATCTGTAAACATTTTAAGCTAGACATATTTAACTTTAGTAATAATAAATAAAGCTGAATTAAGCTAATTTTGAAATTAATGCGTAATATGAAAGTGGATAAAAATAAAAATACGACAGTGGTGAAGTCAACTCTGGCAACCAAGAAGCCATCGGAACAAAAACCGGATCCAAAAGAAAAGCCAACTAGAAAAGATGTGCCAAAAGAAATGCCTTTGAAGGAAGAAATCTCAAAAGAACATGCAGCGAAAGTGGAATCCTCAAAGGAAGAACCTTCAAAGAAAAATGGCCAACCAAAGCAAACGGAGAGCAAGGTCAAAAAGTATTAAATTATAAATTTATATAATTCTTGTCGGAGTAAACATTTTTCTTTAATAAATATTTTAAAGAATGCATTTAATTCATTGATTTTAGGCAGAAACTAAGGGCATCTTCACAAGTGACCTGAAAGTTCAAACTTCAATGCGACATCTCCCAGCGATCGTTCGGAATTTGAGTTTTTCTTACTAACAAGAGATTTAGCGCTTAAATCCCACATAATTTTTTAAAATTTGTTTAGAATTACTAAGCAGTAGCGATAATAATTTACAAAAATGTAATTATGTGTATAATGTTATTACTTCAGTGGCAATGTTTGAAACATTTTATGCAGAAGGATACTCAGAGGAAAGAAATGCTAAGGCCTTACATTTTGTTGACTCCAACTGAGTGTGTCGAAAAAGTTTACAAAAATTGCCTTTGTATTGCTCCATCTGATATTTCATCGAAACCATCGACTGCGGAAGAGCAGCCATCCTCCAAACAACCGTCGGCCGAAGATTCAAAATCATTTCTTACTCGCACCCAAGTAACTCAAACCTCTCAACGAGTTACAAGTTCTCAACAAACAGATAAAACTCCTTCAAAACTCTGTCAATCCACCACGTATTTCATTATTAGTCCGAGTTCAAAGGGCACCACGAAACAGCCTGAAAAACCAACCATGGTTTCCCAGACGACACAAACCGACGAAAGTGTGTTCGCTCCTGTCAAAAAGGACGAAAGTGTGGAAGCAAGACCCGAGATCCAGACCCAAACAATGGACGGAAAGGGCGAATGTCCGGCGAAACCATGTCAAGAAAAAGTTGAACCATCGAAGACAAAATCACCTCAACCTGCTTCCAGTGAAGCTGAGATCGAGTTCACAACCCTCGTAACATATCCTCCCGCCCCACTCCATTCAACTCCAATTAATCCAGGCATCCATACTTTTCCTCCGATGGCTTATCGGACGAACGACTCAACGAAAATGTCTGATCCTCAAAATCGAAAGGTCACAGACTCCGTGTTAGACATTGGGAAGTTCTTAAAGTCCCTGTTCGAAGCTAGCAAAGGGGAACCAATTTTGATAACGACCACGAAAAGTGACAAGTTGATCAAAAGCATTGTTGATACGTTGACGGAGCCCCACGAAATCTCATTCCCCAGGAGAAAATTGTCATCGTCTTCGGACAGGCTCAGGAATCTCACGAGAGAACAACACTTCATGCCTTCCACTGAACCATCTCTACAACGACAATATGCCTGCCCTCATCAGCATCATCATCTCAAACATCGTCGTCATAGTCAACTTCAAGTTTGTAGCGATCCGTGTGATAGTTATCATTGCGATACCCCATCGACTTGCGCTGTCAGCAACTTTAACGGCGACTGCCATCACCAAGCCCATTACCATGAGGTAATAAGAGGAGAATTCCTGCACTGTAAATAACTTCACAATATTTTGTCTAATTTTTAATATTTACTAGTTATTTTTATGAAAAATTTAATTTTTTATGAAAATTTAAAATTATGAATCTTGTTTTTAAACCAAATTGTGAGTTTATAGTTAAAATTAGATGAACCATCACTTCATCATCGTCGTCGTCGTCAGATCATCTTCACCAAAGTGATTCATCATCACCATAAAACTAATTGTAAATTATTTTCTGTTCGCACTGAGGCATTGTTCACGCACCGAGAGCACCAGACCTAAAAGTAGTTTTAGAAGCACGAGGAAACGCGAATTTCAAAAAGATATTTTCAAGAACAATTTATTCAAAATAAATGGATAGCAGCAACTGAAAATACGATTTGTAATAATGACTGAACTTCATTGTAGTCGAACGATTGGATCTAATTTAATTGTTATCTATTTAGCTAATTATAATTATTAAATGTGATATTATCATGACTATTATCGTTTCAGTGTAACCAGCCTCAGGCTGTAATTGACTGGAACTGCAATTTCAGTTGTATTCCTGATTCCATCTCAGACACTGCATCAAATATATCTGCTCCCAAAAGTGCGCCAACAAAACCGCACTTGAAAGGACTTGAAGTTGTAAGAAAAAGGTTTGGTTAAGATTTAAGTGCTCCTCGGTAGTTGGTTTATTGTAGATTTTAAGTGAAATGTAGAAAATGTAAATAAAGGAGTTGAAGGTAATTGAAACTACGCATTTTTAAACAAACGTCGTGCCTTAGCTTCGAGATAACTTCTTTTGAAAAGCCACATGGTTGATGTAATATAAATTATATTGTTAGGAAAATCTCTTGCATTTCCTCATTTGATTTAAGTTAATTTATTTAATTGTGCAAGACTAGCAAAGGTAATTTAAATTCATTCAAGCTAATGTTTTTCAGGCGCTCCCACTTATCAGACGCCTCAATGAGTGTAGATCTGAGAAACATTCTCCTGCACAGACAAAAAGTTGAAAGATCAGTTGAAAATTATAAATCACACGTTGATAGTTTCTTTTAATGACGAGCCTTTTTAAACCTGATTCCACGAAAGTTAATAAAACAAAATTCTTCGTATTATCTTCTTCGCTCAAATTTATTTTTAAGATCTGAAATCTTTTTTCAAAAAATTTTTATGTTGGTTGCAAAAGCCAACAGAACCAAATCGTCAACTTTAAATGAAATAAATGAACAATTTTTAAATTTGTAATTATGAATGATGTTAACGAAATGAATGCAGATTAACAAACATGTTTCCCGCGTGCGACAGAACAAGAGGGCCAGGAAAGTTACTTCAAGTTAGATTCAACATCGTGCAAAGGTACAAGAGGCCAAGTTCTTGATCTGCTGAGAGCTGGTAACTTGTTCGCAGTCGTAACCTCGGTAATGTTCATTCCAATTCGCGAGAAGAACACTTTATTTTCTCCATTTAAACTGTGGAAAATCGCTTCTCCTCGTTTGGATGTATCCTGTGTTTGATCTCTTTGCTCTTTGCAAAAATAAAGGAGTGCATCTTGCGCCTTGCAACCGGCGCCTCTTTGTTTACTTTTCTAAATTATGGGTAGCACGTTGAACTGAAAGGTGAGATTATTTTCATTACTTTCAGGTCATCTTTATTTACATAAAATGTTTTAGATGTATTAAGTAGTCAAAAGCGTGGAAAAAAGTTATTCAGCTGAAGTCATTTCATAATATTTCCTTGTTAAGGTAATTACCTCGTGTTGTAATTTGTGTGTTGACTTGAACGATTAATTTTTAGGTCGTCAAAATTTGATCTATCTCATTAAATCATTACAACTTGCCATTGCAACCATAGAAATGTTTAATAAAATTTTTGTTTTTTCTTGAAAATGTAATTTTGATTTTCCGTGAATTATTGAAACATGAGAATCACCGTATATGTCATTACATGGGACCAAATGTTGATAAAGAGAAATTGTCCACTCATTCTGTTGACATTACATTAAGATACATAGTTTTACAAGAGAAAATAAGAGATTCAACTGAAGGACATGAAATGTGGATTGGACTTCATTTAAAGACATTAATAAATGAAATCATATAAAAGTGTTCAAAAAGAACTTCATTTACAGATTTGACTAAATTCTTTCTTGAGAGATTTTATAACATAAACTCCTCTCATGTTCTCATCTTTGGAGTATATTTGTCTTTCCAATATACCAAGACCTTAGACTCACAAGTCTGCTAATCTTCAGATATTTGATATCCCAGGTCAAATTCTTAATCAAAACATTGCCAATAATTGCATATTTTTCTGAAATATTGAAACATGGCTCAAAAAACTCTCACTTTATTATGTTTGTAATTGTTTTTGACTTTATAGCAGTTAAATTTTTTTCAAGTTCAAATTATTATTATTATTTGTTTATTATTATGATTATTATTATTATGTGTTTATTATTTTGTTTGTTTATGATTATTGTTGTTATTGTATTTGTTTAGCATTATTATTATTTGTATTTGTTTTGAATTAATTGTTATGAAGAAGGATATTTGTGTCTCATCTCAGAATTAAATTTGAAGAATCCTCATCCACACTGTCACTCAAATTCTCATGAAGCAATGCTGGCCATCTGAGTACAAGTATCAAAATTGCTCATTTAAAAACTTACAAACATCCTCAATAGCATAATTAATGTATTGACATATTTAATATTCGATGTATCGACATATTTAATATTCAATGTACATAATCAATTATATTCTTGCAATCACCGGTGACTTGAAGTCTTTCTGAATGCTGATAAGTTTATGGAAATTAATCAAGAAGTAGCTTCAACTTTTATTGGTTATTATTATTATTATTATTATTATTATTATTATTATTATTATTGTTATTATTATTATTATTATTATTATTGTTATTATTATTATTATTATTATTATTATTATTGTTATTANGTTATTATTATTATTATTATTATTGTTATTATTATTATTATTATTATTATTATTGTTATTGTTATTATTATTATTATTATTATTATTATTATTATTATTATTATTATTATTATTATTATTGTTATTAATGCTTTACTTATTAAATACGTAATTATAATTTGAAGTTGTAGGATTACACAATCTGTGAAGTGCTGCTGGTTGGTGATTGTGTTGTTGCTTGTTGTTGTTGTGGACTTTGACTTGTTGCTGTTGTAACTGGTCTTAATGAAGCATTGATGAATGGGTTTTTTGATGACAGGAAGGATGGATGGATGAATGAATGGTTGGATGGATGGATGGGTAGATAGAAGGATATTATAATGATTAATTTTTGGCAGGGACGAACGAACGGACGTAAGGATGGTTGGATGGATTATATTCATAATTAATAACTAACTTCATCACTTAAAAGGTCGCCATGAGATCTTTGAGATTGGATTATGCTATTTTCGGATAAGAATGGAATTACATGCATCCATCTAATTTCCATAAAACCTGCTTCATTCACGCCGTCGTCATCACCATCTTCGTCGTCGTCATCATCATCATCATCATTGTCGTCGTCATCATCATCATCGTCGTCATCGTCATCATCACCGCCATCACTTGTAAGGGCGTCCCACCTTTTGATTTTTCTCCTCGGATAAACGTTGTTGGGTCACGTGATCAACAGGTCTTCACCGATGTCTCGTGACGTCATGATGACGTAATAATGGTGCTTATTATCACGTCATGACTTCTTGTTGCCATACGTACACTTGATCTTTGCATCGCCCTAGGACATTATCACTGACATGATGACCTCTGTTCACATCAGATTATGATGTCACACGTGATTGTGTGAAAGGGTCATCAAGAACAGGTTTAACCAAAAAACCGGCGAATATATTTTGTTTGTCAACAGTTGAAATGTCACGCATTCTCTCAAAAACCAAAAATCCTTACGAAGAAATACTTACTAATCCCATCCAGAATCGTTAACCCAATAAAATTTAATTAATTTTTTTTCCATTTTTGTATCTGCTGTTTCTCTGTTGTGGTTCTTCTCCGTTATTATTATTATTCTCCTTTTTCATTCACCCCATTACGCATATACGGACAACCTGAATGAAGCTACTGGCGATCAAATATGGATTGATGGACGGAAGAACGAATGGAGGAATGACCAAAGATGTCGAAAATGAAATTTTGGGGGGCAAACGCCTAGTTTAATTTTAGAATGACAAGAACAAGCTCATTATTTATTTAAATTTATTCAAGGAATTTGTTACGCCTATTGCTTCCCCTCAGAAACATTCATATGCTTTGCTATCATGGCTAAGGAATGTTATGGGGATAATGATGAAGGCGATGATGATAGTCATGCAATAATGGTGATGATGATAGTGGCGTAGTAATGGCTGTGATGATGACGATGATGATGATGGTGGCTTCAGAAGTAAGCAGGCAGCAAGAAAGAGCAAGCATTGAAATGAGGGTCCTTCAAATTTACCTTACACTCGAGCGATGAGTTGGACGACAACATGATCGAACGAACGAGTGAATGACGACGCATAGAACTTGTGCGGCTGTGAAATCACTGTTTAAAAAACAACAACAATGACTGACAGCAGCAACAACAACAATGATGACCAACAACAACAACAACAATGACGACAACAAGAATGACAAAGAAGTGGCCACGAGTAATTCCTGACAGCCTCGCACACTCGTCTTAGGGCTCATCAATCAAGTCTTCGATAAGAAACAGCGCTACGAACCGAAGGAGTCTGAACTTTGACCTCTCCTGCTTATCTGATTCAAGTTGTTGGCGGTTGTCATGGCGACGTCACGTCAGCAGACGATCGCAGGATTTTTAAAGAAATTTGTCAGTATAGGTGTTAACCAAGGACCGGTGTTAACAGGGGGTGAATCTCCCCAGCTGGCTACACACTTAACCACGGACATCATCTGATGACCTTTTTTTTTTGCTTTTTCAAGGCCAAATGGAACTAGATGAGTTGCTTGGAAGTGAACCCACTGGGGCAAAGCTATTGGGGGTGATCTCAAAATTTGATAAGGTTACGTAAGTCCACGGACAATCGATCGTTATATCGGTTGAAGGGGGCTGCATTTACATTCGAAGGTCACGAAAATTGATTGCGTGATCTTGTACAAGTTCTCTTGTTGCCTAGTTTAGAAGTGTCGTGTTTCAGTGGTTAGGATGGCTGAAGTGCTGATGATGATCGTCGTCGTCGTCGGTGTGGTCGCCATGTTTGCCTCCACTCTTGGATGAGTTGTTCTTAGCATTTATCAATTGTCGATGTTGTCGTCATTATCACCAATTTCAAACTTTTGAGTCTGACAATCTACTGCTTTCAAAGACCCCGGCGAATGTACCTTACATTCACAATTCATTATCGTCATCATTATCATCATCATCATCATCTTAAACTCAACATTCTCCTAATCCTTTTACCATACCTGGTCACTCATTACATTGTGGTTTGAACTTTAACCTCAGGGAATCACTCACACACACGACGATGAGACTTCTTCAGGTCGACATTTTAAAAACGAAACTTTTCAACGAGCAATGTTGGCCTGACCCAGTTGCAACCTTTGACCTGATTTCTTGGAATGTTTGTGATGATTGGAACGTGATGGAGGAGCGATGACAGAAGCTTGTTTTGTAATGCATTGTATTGTTTATATGTATTTGTATTGTTTATATGTATTTGTATTGTTTATATGTATTTGTATTGTTTATATGCATTTGTATTGTTTATATGCATTTGTATTGTTTATATGTATTTGCATTGTTTATATGTATTTGTATTGTTTATATGTATTTGCATTGTTTATATGTATTTGCATTGTTTATATGTATTTGTATGTATTATATGTGTTTATATGCATTTGCATTGTCTACATGTTTATATATTGATTACGTGTACTTTTACTTAACCCATTTGTAAAAGTTATGACGCAATTAATAAACATTGCATCATGAATGTGTTGTGATGATGTGCTGTTGTGCTTGTCTAATTTATGCTAATGAGTGTTATATTAATACATCGCAGACATTAGCTCGTTCTCAGCCAACATCAATGGTTAGGATGTGACAATCTGACGACATTGCAATGTCTTTTGGTAATTGCGCAATAATTAGGCTGCAATTTTATTGTAATTAACCAACAATTAAGCAAAATTAACGTGACAAAAACAGGATG
>MPNW01000158.1:11943-98574 GCA_011800805.1 Hirudo medicinalis | reverse complement strand
TGTGGCATGGTCGGCTGCACACAACCAAGAAGAGTAGCTGCAATGTCTGTTGCCAAAAGAGTCTCTGAAGAAATGGCTGTGAATTTGGGAGATGAAGTTGGTTATGCCATTCGATTTGAGGATTGTACTTCAGAGAAATCTGTCATAAAATATATGACAGATGGTATCCTTCTGAGAGAGTCTCTGAGAGAATCAGATTTGGACAATTACAGTGCCATAATCATGGACGAAGCCCACGAAAGGTCTCTCAACACCGATGTTCTCTTTGGGTTGCTGCGCGAAATTCTTGCTAGACGAAGAGATTTGAAACTCATCGTCACTTCGGCTACGATGGATTCCGATAAGTTTTCATCATTTTTCGGAAATGTTCCCGTTTTCAAGATTCCAGGTAGGACCTTTCCTGTCGATCTGTTGTTCAGCAAAGGTGTTGTGGAAGACTATGTCGATGCTGCTGTTAAGCAAGCCATCCAAGCTCATTTAGGTGGAGTCCTGGGAGACATACTAATATTTATGCCAGGTCAAGAAGACATTGAAGTCACCTGTGATCTGATAAAAGAACGTCTTGATGACTTGGAAGATGCTCCTCCTCTGACCATACTTCCGATCTATTCTCAGTTGCCTTCTGATCTCCAAGCAAAGATTTTCCAGAAAGCCCCAGATGGTGTGAGGAAATGCATTGTAGCCACTAATATTGCAGAGACTTCGCTGACAGTTGACGGAATTCAGGTTGTGATTGACAGTGGTTACTGTAAGTTGAAGATCTACAACCCCAAAATAGGTATGGATGCCCTTCAGATTTTCCCAATCAGTCAGGCCAATGCTAACCAGCGCAGTGGACGTGCTGGCAGAACGGGTCCCGGCGTTTGCTTTAGACTGTACACGATCAGGCAATACGAGGAAGAGTTACTCATGGCAACTGTTCCTGAAATCCAGAGAACAAACCTCTGCAATGTTGTTCTGCTCCTCAAGTCTCTGGGAATCCAAGATCTTCTCCAGTTCCACTTCATGGATCCTCCACCAGAAGATAACATCATGAACTCCATGTACCAACTTTGGGTATTGGGTGCTCTGGACAACACAGGTTCTCTGACTCCTCTTGGACGAAACATGGAAGAGTTTCCTCTTGATCCAGCCCTTTCCAAAATGCTCATTGTTTCCACAGAGATGGAATGCAGTGTAGAGATACTGACAATTGTATCCATGCTTTCCATTCCATCCATCTTCTTCCGACCAAAGGGCAGAGAGGAGGACTCAGATGCAGCCAGGGAGAAATTCCAGGTGCCCGAGAGTGATCACTTGACTTATTTGAATGTCTTCAACCAGTGGAAGAAGAACAAATGGTCTGCTTCTTGGTGTGTGAAGAATTTCATTCATGCTAAAGCCATGAAGAAAGTGAGAGAGGTGAGATCGCAGTTGGAAGAAATCATGGACCAGCACAAGATGAAACTCGTCTCGTGCAATGGAGAATGGGACGTTGCCAGAAAGTGCATCTGCTCTTCGTATTTCCAGCAGGCTGCCAGAATCAAGGGTCTNGATCGCAGTTGGAAGAAATCATGGACCAGCACAAGATGAAACTCGTCTCGTGCAATGGAGAATGGGACGTTGCCAGAAAGTGCATCTGCTCTTCGTATTTCCAGCAGGCTGCCAGAATCAAGGGTCTCGGAGAGTACGTTAGTCTCAGGACTGGCATGCCTTGCCATCTTCACCCGACTAGCGCCCTTTACGGCATGGGGTTTACTCCAGACTATATAGTTTATCACGAATTGGTCATGACATCCAAAGAATACATGCAGTGTGTCACAGCCGTAGATGGCCATTGGTTAGCAGAACTTGGTCCCATGTTCTACAGTGTCAAGGATTCCACCAAATCTAGAACAGACAGAAGAAGGATGAATGAAAATCGTATGACTGAAATGGAGGAAGAAATGAAAAAGGCTCAGGATCAATTGACAGCTAGAAGAGAGGAAATGGAAAGTTCAAGAAGTTTTCCAGCAACTCCAGTGTACGAAATTGGCAGTAAAACCCCAGCAACACCTGGATCCAGGTTGTCTAGAAGAGGAAGGATGGGCTTGTGAAACCAACAGTGATTTTGGAAATACTATTACATTTGTTTTGCGGAGCCAATCTTTTGTACGAAATAAAATCTTTCAGGTTTTTAACATTTTAAATAAAAACGTTTATTTCTAAAATTCAAACGTAAAAACTTGTGACAAGTTATTCATGAAGTATGGCAAATATAAACAGTGCATTTATAAATTATTAATAATTAATTATCTTCGTTAATTAATTGAGGGCAGCTGATCCTAAATGTAACTTTCGAACTGATAATTGGTAGGTCTGAAAGGATCATCATCATCATCAACTGATTTTTTCACTTTGCCTTCCGGTTCATCCTTGCCGTATGAAATATTCTGGAATGAATGCCACATGAAATATAACATTATTTTAGAGATATGTAATTCTTTTTTCCATGTTGAGCGTTGTTTAATATTTTTGCAGAATCCTCGTATTGTATAAAGTTCTCCGCCATTACATATTTTACACTCGTATTGTATAATATTTTCTGCCATTACATATTTTACGCATAATATTACATATTTTACGTGTAATATTCTCCATAATTGCATATCATGAATTAAAATTGTTTTAAAGAAATTGCTTCCAAGGATTAAAATGTGCGACCAAGACAAATGTGATTAATACTCACATCGTGGCCAAGGTCGGGTTTCTTCAAACCTCGGGGATCAACTTCAAAGCCCTCTACGTAATCAATGAGGGCTCGATACTTGGGTAGCGCCGGACCCCAGTACACAGTTGGCAGACTAAGGTTTCTAATTTTCTTTTGATTAAAAAGAAATTGGTCCTGTTATATATGTATTTAATGGGAGTCCTCATTTAAACAAACCCTTCGACTTACTAACATTACCATTCCAACGAGAAAGGATTTTTTTGGCACAAATATCGAATGTTTAAACCAAACAGAATAAAAATAAATAAATAATTAAATAAAAATGAAGCTTACTTTTATAATGCTACCTTCGCGCTCTTTGCATATCTTCCATATTGCCACGATGGGAATCCAAATAATGGACGCGAAGGACATCAGCCAGCCTAAGCCGTCTGCCCACTTTGGGTAAACATGGCTTCCGTACACTGCAGGCTTGTAATCGACCCAGGAGAATATGAGTAGAAACTGGAATGAATTTGGAAATGAAAGTTAGTTGCATTCACATAAATTATGTTTTAGTTTGATATTCACATTCCTTTATTCCTATTCACCAGTACAATAGTCTTAACAACTATTTGTTAACATCACCCAGTATGAAAATGTTATTGCAGAAATATTCCAAAGCAAAACACTGACAAGAATAAATGCGGGCGTCAAGAATTGACAGCAGATCCTCCACCATTGGCTCTGCTTCTTTCCAAGGACCACTTCCAGGTCTTTATAGAGACGATTGACTCCTAAGAAGATTATAACATATAAGAGTTCTATATATACTTCTATATACTTTAAGTAGATATACATATTATATATACTTCTTAGTATATATATATATAGAAATATATACTTCTTTCTTATTTTATAATTATTTGACTGTATTGTTCGTTATTTAGAGTTTAATATGTATTTGTTTCATGTGTAGTGTGGCTTATTCGAACTGCTCACCGTAGACCCAAGTTGTGGCGATGCAGAAAACGATTGCAATCACTAAAACTGACCATCCACTGGAATATGTGTCCATCAGTTGGAGAAGGTAGTTGCCACCCTGTCGTATGTGAGACATTTTATTAAGAAATAATCTATTCTTCAGTACTTTCTGATGTTTGCACAAATTTATTTAGACAAATCAGATATGAGATTTCTTTAAATGATTAAGAGTGATTAAGTTCTGACCTTTGTTTAACTCGTAAAAATTCCCTAAATGTTTGTTACCCGATTATTCAGCCAAATGAGTTCCTACCTTCGTACAAAGCGGCAAACCGAGAAAAAAGAAGACGCTGCACAGTATGAATACGACCAGAGGTTTCCATTTTCTCAGCTTTGGAAATTGATCCAAAATTGAGGTGAGAATAGTCTCCATGCCTGCGAACTGGTGGAATAATTGTGGAAAAAACGTAGTTATCAGAAGACCACGTCTCTTTTATAGTTATAAAAAAAAATTGATAAACTGATAATAACTTAAACGATTTTATATATTTAAAAAAGTAAAAACTGCCAAAAAAAAGAACTGCAAAACCCTTTTAAGCAGCGTTGAAGAAGGGCTACCTCTGAGTCAAGACCAAGGGCGAGGAGCATGACAAAGAAGAGGACGCTCCAAAAGGGGGCTATGGGTAGCCTAGTCACTGCGTCTGGGTAGACAACGAAAGCCAAACCAGGTCCTTAAAATTAATTTGTGAAAATTTGTGATTTTATTTATTGATCGTCATGTTGAATCTAAAATATGATCCTTACGCACCACTGTCAACTACATCTTCCACTGACACACCCATGGTGTGAGCCATGTAGCCCAGAAAGCTGAATATCACCAATCCGGCAAAAATCCCTGTCAGCCAGTTTGCCAGAGTGACTATGACCATGTCCCTGACGAAATGAATGCCTACTGTCAGACTTTTTTCTTAATAGAGTTAAATCGTTACGTAATAATAATAATAATAATAATAATAATAATACAGTACACAAGGGATATATTATCATAAATACTAGTAATTATCCACAATGAATTCAAGTTTTATCATATGGCGTATGCTCCATTGGAACTTCAAGACCAGTATGAACATTAGCGAGGAGAAGCCCTCGTTTTCAAGGCAGTGTGAAGTGTTGGCCACTAATAATGCCTCCGACTAGTGGCAATAAAATGACTAAAATGGCAAATCAAACGCAAACCAACCTGAGAAAGTTGTTGTGAAACCTGTTGTAGCTCGACAAGGCTATGGTTCCACCCCAGCAGTTTCCCATGCTGAAGAACAGCTGTAGGGCAGCATCGCTCCACACCTTTCGTGGAAAATCAAGCTGTCAACATTCTTAGGACCTACCTTTCCAGGTATTACCACTCTTAATCGGCTTAATTCATCTCCAATGAACGTGTTAATGATACTGGATTAAGATTTAATTACATTCCAATAATTGCTCAACAACTTTAATTCAGATGAAAATAACAATTAGCAACAAAACAATGATAAACAAATTTAGACAATGATAAAAATTGTTTACGCTCCATCTATTAACCGAACGCTCACCCTTGCTTCGGCCAGTTTGGAAAAGTCTGGTCGGAGGTAGAAGATGAGGCCCTCGGCTGCCCCAGGGAGGGAGACTCCCCTTCCAAGAAGTATTATGAGGACCACGTAGGGGAAAAGAGCGGTGAAGTAGACGACCTATCGATATAAGAATCTGCATTTGATGTTTATGCGAATTTGCGCTATACAAATGCCCATAATAAATAAGATTGCATTTCAATGGTTAGGGATGGGTAGGTCCTTCTCTTCAGTAAATAAGGCCTATTTGAGAAGCTTAATGTTTAGATTTGCTCTGAAGAGAGATCTCAGTCAGTACCTTTCCCGTGGTTTTGATTCCTTTAACCATGCAAGCGAAGCAAATGACCCAGGCAAGGAGTAGGCAGAGTGCAAGGTCCCACTTCATGGTTCCAAGGTCATCAATTCCTGAGCTCAACTCCAAAACCCTGTTACTGGACAATTGGAAGGAAATTGATGTTGTTAGAATATCAAATACCAAATTGTTGCTTGAATGAATTTCTAATATTTTGAATTTTCTGACGAGTAAATAAAATCAATCAGTTTATTATTAATTTTATAATAAATTTCATTTTCAGATTTTCTGGTTTGATTTATGTCTCTTTATTATTATTATTATTATAAAATTTGTGATTTTTTTTAAATTTCACTAAAAATTAATTTGCAACTTTTCAGTGCTAACTTGTAATACTCTTCGCTGGCACTGGTTCTCTTTAATCCTGTGACGTTCTGGTAGACTTTGACGTCCCACAGACCTGTCGTGGTGCTTCCGTTTGTGCATGTTCCGTTGACTTCTTTAATGACGTCGGTGCCGGAACAGTTGACATTCGGCAGACGATCGTAGCACTCTGGAGAGGAAAAAGAATTTATTGATCTATGCGTCTGTGATTTTAGGTCGTTGAAAGAGACTTGAGGATTGATTGATTGTGGTTTTGCAAATAATTTTTTAAATTTATTGTTACTATTGCTATTATTATTATTATTATTATTATTGTAATTATTATTATTATATTATTACTATTGTAATTATAATTATTATTACCGACAACAAATATGTAAACAAATGATTAACAAAATCATTACAAATCCAGACAAAATCCCCTAACGTGGGGTGTTCCACTCGTGTCGGCAGCTGATCCAGGGAAGATCAAGGGCGTTTATGAGGGTGGAGAAGAAATAGAAGATGGTCCAACCAATGATCATGTTGTAGTAGATGTTCACCAGGCCAGATACGACCAACTGAGCCATTCCTATGCCTTTAGATTCATTGTCGGTAAGATTTTATTTATTTATTATGTATTTTTTTAAATTTTATCTTTAGATGACTTAATATTGTAATATTGTAATTTTTAAAATCAATATAAATTGATTTTTACTTCATTTATTGCTTATTTGTACGTCATTTGTATTTCAATTCATTGCTTACTTGTAATAATACTCTATAAATATGAATGTGAAAGGTTCAAGAGGTTCAATATGCATTCATTCTATAAAATGCTTTTGACATGTTTCGTTCAAGAGGGGGTCAGTAAATAACAAGGGCGTCCCGACCTTGGAAGAGCGGTGCAAACTCCCAACAGTTGAGCGGACCGCTACTGGTGAATTGGCCGAGAAACAACTCCACGTAAAAGAGGGGCATGCCAATGATGATGAGAGCTATGGTATAGGGGATGAGGAACGCGCCCCCTCCGTTCCTGTAGCACAGGTATGGGAACCTCCAGACGTTGCCCAGTCCCACTGCGTATCTGGGTTCGAAAGGCTATTTGCAGAGTTTGCAGATTAAGAAATAAATAATAAGTAAGCTTTTTAATAAGTTAAATAAATGCTAGACTGTTTTTTTTTTTTTTTAAGAAGCTGTTGTAAGGATGTTGTAAGAACGATAGTCGATACAAATATTTTAAGGTTCAGTTCAAAGTTCAGAGAGTGTAGCAACCTACCCAAGCAGAGACAGAATGAAATCCATCTTTCCAGTCCAGTTTCCCCTTTCCTCATTTTCATCTTTCCTCTTATTCTCCTCTTCTTTTTCTTCTGTATTTTCCACCTCCTTTTCATCAGGTGAGATGACCGCGTCGTTGACATGACAACATCCATTTCCCATGATTTCGATTTGAGATGAAAGTTTCTCGCTCCAGATCGAGTTCAAAGTCCGAGGTTTTAAAATCCTAGAATTTGTATTTAAGCCTTCTTGTGTCCGATGAATTTATAGGCAGAAGGCTGAAACAGCTTCAGGTACAAGAATATCATTGTCTTATTTTGAGTAGACAACCATTAATTCTGATTTATCGGTCAACCTTTCACAGCTCACAGGACAAGACAATTTCTGGCTCGTTCTGGCTAGCAAAAGATTTTGCAAAATGTTCGCTGTTTTGTTTATTTCTTTTTAAACAAATCACCGGATGAACTCCGAGAAAACCAAGCTCAAAATGCTGATTCATATTTTTGAAGCCGCCGCTATCAACTAATGAATACCTGCCCGGGAGGCTGCTATCAGCTAGGATTGTCATTTGAGCTTATAAAGACGGTGTGAATCAGTACTTTTCTGATCTCATTGAACACCTGGCAGTGTCTGAATGGTTTGCTCTTGTTTGAAGGTTCAGTTTGTAGAGAGTTACGTTGATGAATTAATATTTAATTAAAAAGTTATTCATTAAAAACAGGTTAAAAATAAAAAAAAGAAGAAGAAGAATAAGACAAATGAATTATGTTGAGCAAATGAATTGTTTGCAATCGTCGGAAAAGGTTTTATAGATTCTATGGTTTTATAATTAAATCCTGAGCGAATTCACAATTTTAATTCAGTCCGTTTGAATAAAATTGTAAACTTATCTGGTGGCTTACAGTTCAACTGACCGAATTAACATTCCACATGTTTCCAAGAATCCAAAACCCAGTGCAAGTGAAGCATTATTTACATTACATAATCACACATCATAACAACTAACAGCA
This sequence comes from Hirudo medicinalis, assembly GCA_011800805.1. NCBI lineage: Eukaryota > Metazoa > Annelida > Clitellata > Hirudinida > Hirudinidae > Hirudo > Hirudo medicinalis. The sequence continues at coordinate 90,375 of MPNW01000158.1, read as the reverse complement.
ACTAACAGGTCGTTGACGTAACTAGCTTCGAATAAAAGACACTATCGCTTATTGTACTGGTTCACTGAATACCTGTGGTGACATAACAAGTCACTTGGACTTCGACAATACCATGGTTTGACGTCACAAGCTAACCCCTCTCCGGCGCCAAGTCTAAATAATTGATAATCGAGTTCTAAAAAAATGTCATGCCCCTTTTGCCCGACAATGACATTTCCGGCAGCAATGTCATCTGACTTTTTATGGACTTAATTTATTGCATCATGACGTCGAAGTCAAAACGTCGTCAGAGGGCAGGCCAACACAGCAAACACAAGCTCTTGTGGTGACTCAGCAAATCTTTAGAAGCTTACGACCATCGGTTAGTACTTCCAGAGCCTCAACTAACGAAGGACAATTGAATGGCAACAAGCTGATTCTACTTTACCAGGTTGATGAAGCCACACGCCCCTAGGAACCAGCTTAAGGCCAGAGCCGGATTTACCCAGATGGAGCCCCAGTGCAGGTGCATCGTGGTGATGGGAGGCCCAGAAGCCTCTGTGCCAGTCCCGCTGCCCCTCCCCATGACAAGCAAAAAAGGTTTTTTTTTCGGTTGGTAGAGGACTCCGTGCAGTGTCGCAACCCGACCATGCCTAAGTCCGGCATTGCTAAGACCTAACACCGTCCTAGAGTCTTCGCGACCATTCTATACGCCTCTAATGTCCATCGTCACCTTATTGTAGAGCATGCAGTTATTTCTACCACCACTACCACTGCTGCCGCTGCTGCTGCCTGCCAAAGAAGATCGGAGATCGAATAAAGACGAACTTCAAATCACAAGTCCGAGGTTTTAAAAAGAAGAAGAAAAATAAAATAAAACTTTAAAACTCGGAACTGCAACACAAAATCATCGACGACATCTTCTTCGGCGCTCGCACAAAGCTGGAAAAGATGACCCGTGCAAAATAATGATCAGGAAGGAAGAAGTATCTTCACTCATTATGTCGATAAAGATGAGGACCAAGACGGCAACCTATGGTGATGATGGCGATGAGCAATCTCACGAGAACGTCTGCAAATTGTTCGACAACGAGTGCGCGTGTGACTGTGTGAGTGAGTGAGTGAGCAAGAAGTGTGAGATTAGAAACACGTAAAGAGAATGAAGAATGACGGATGAATGAATGAATGAATGAATCCATCAAAATGAATGAATGAATCCATCAACCGATCGGAGTGATTGCACGACAATCAATCCATTCTACATCAACCACCAATCAATCAATCAATCAACGCGACATCTCCCGACATAGGTCCACCCGATGTTTAAATAATCTGAAGACGAAGAATTACAAAATAACCGAAGTAATAATCAATTAATTAATAAATAATATCTAATCGTGGAAGATGACAACGATGATGATGAGGTTCTATGCAATGCACGTCTGGTAAGCGATGGATGGACAAGTACTAGGATGAGTTGAACAGTCGGACACAAGTACGAGTTGATAATATGAAGCGCGAGCGCGCACGCACGCACACATTCACACGCACACAAACATTCACACACTTAACGAAAAAGATCATTAATCCAATCAATTTACACTTCCATTGGAGAAGAGATCCTCTTCTTGCATCATCATCATCATCGCCACCAGTTATCATCGACAACAACACTAGTTCTAATAATAATAATAATAATAATAATAATAATAATAATAATAATACAACAACAACAACAATATCCCAAATCAATCCAACAAGGAGAAACAGAAATGAAGCAACAACAGTAATAATGACGACAACAACAACAACAAGGATGGTGTTGTTGTTAACGACCAGTATCGACGCCATGGAAGGTTAGCTTCAACACGCACTCGACCCATCTCTCCACCTTATGTACACCGACGACCGCTCGAAGGAGACCAATAAAGAGACGCCGGAGCGGCCACGACGACAAGCGACCGCAAGCGACGCGGGATCTTAAACGATAATTATTATAATAATTATGACGATAATAAGAATAACGTGCGCGCATAAAAATAATTTCCCTCTAAAATATCTTTGAGCCTCACAATGAAGAACTTAAGTTAAAGAACGGGGTAACTGAGAGATGGATGGATGGATGGATGAATGAACACATAGATTGAAAGATAAATGAATGAGTGAATGAATGAATGCACGGATTGAAAGATAAGTGAATGTAAGAGTGAATGAGTGACCACACGGATGAGTGGGTGGACAGAGGAGTGCATCATCACCACTCTGCTTCCAAAGTGTCTCCACTAAGTTTCAATTGATTTTCAACACCACAAAAGACGACCGCAAATCAAAAACCATAGACTGACTGGTCCAAGCTCGTTCTAAGTCACGAATTGAAGACTAAAGATGATGATTGTGATGTAGATGATGATGATGATTGTGGTGGCAGTGACGATGATGATGAAGATGATGATGACAACGAGAGAGAAAGTCGAGTAGAATTTCAAAATCATCAAATAATAATCTTTAACATTTGCTGCAAGCCATGTCGAACGAAGTCTTACAAATCTCTGCTCTCAAAAATAGAACGAAGACAACGACGATGATGACGACGACGACGACGACGACGATGAAGGTGATGATAGCTTTTCTTAATAATCAGTGCAAACTCAGGCCTAATGAAGTCCATGCTATATACATGCATACACACATCTATGTTTGCATGCGTTTCTACACACACACAAACAAGCATATACATACATACATACATACATGCATGCACAAAAACATACATACATGCATGCACAAAAACATACATACATACATACATACATAAAAACATGCTCGGTTCGCACTTAGAATAAAAACATCAATGACCTCTAACAACACCAACAACAAGATGTCACAAAAGGTTGTCACGTCGGTAATGGCAACCAAGACTTCTGTGATGACCACAATCGAATTAATACGCCCGATGTCACACGTCATGACGACAGCGACACCAAGAATCACCTCGGAAACCCAAAATACTTTCGATCTTTACAAAAAGCCGGTAACGATTCTTCACTGATTGTATGATTGCATGTAACTGGTAACTGTGGATGAGACGAGCAGGGGACTTCGTGTCCTTGCAACGAAAGGGAGGTTCGTTGGCCGACCCGAATCGAAAATACAACCCGTATTTACAAACATCTGAAACTCTGACATGGAAAAACACCCAAGTTTTCAAGCACGTGACGGATTCCAGGGGCAGCCGACCGTGCCCGTCACAACCTTGAACTTAAATGAAAGCATTGGCTTCGTGCCACACGCGACCGATCGACAAAGACGACACGTGCAGGCAACACGAACGGAAAACGGGGGCAGCCAGAGAAGGAAATCGGGGTCGACGAGACCCGACCTCATATTCCAAACTCTGGTCGGAGTACCGTCTGCTCCTGCTCGAACGACTTAAGACGTGGACACGACTTTCGGACGAGAAATGTCGTAGCGGGACCGCAAAATGCATATTTGCTCGGAAATTTGTGGGGCACCGAGCGTCCCGTGCATGCTTAACGATCGTTGGACCGCGACTCGAGCATTCGAAATCACCACGAGGGTTCACATGCAAGCACTCGCTCACTTACTTACGCGCATAACATATTTCATGGAGTTTCCCAAAACTAAAAAAAACACATTGGAATTCCCGCGTCGACGATCGAGAAAAGCCTTGGAATCGTTCGTAGGAGTGGCCGACAACCCGCGCCTCAGTCCCGGGCCTACCTAGTCGAATCCCCTGGAGCCATCGTCGTCGTCGTCTTCCTCGTCCTCTTCATCCTCGTCCTCCTCATCGTTGTCATTGTTCTGAAGTGGGTTGTTGCTCATGCTGGCGTTGCTGCTAATATTGACTTCTTCGACTTCCTCTTCTTCGTCGTCTTCCTCGTCATCGTCATCGTCGTCATCGCAGTCCCCTCCGGGCCGGTCTCCCCTCTGGCAGGGTGCGGGCTGGTTGCTTCCGTTGTTTCTGGAGTCGTCTCCGCCTGAAAGGTATGCGCACGATCACTCGAGCGCCACAACTCCCCCACTCCGATCGGTCACTTTGCAGCAACCACAACATCAAATTATACCTGGAAAGCAATCACAACTCACCTGCATAGTAACCATGGTGATATTTTTGCTGGGGGTCCTCCGCCGACGTTCCCTCAGCAGGGGGGGCAGCAGATGCCCCGTTCTGCTCCTCGTCTTCATCGGCCGAGTTTCCGGCCTGTTCCCTGTTGTTACGAGCCTGGAAACGAAGATTACATTACGTGCAGGCCGACGAAGACCACTTTGTTGATGGTTGACAAGCTGAAAGCATAATAACGAGCTCGAAGCATAGCAGCTATCCGACGTGCGTCCCGCACGAGACCTTGGATCGGCACGTACAGGTAGTCGATGCAGGTGAATCTTTACCTGAGCAATGATTTCATCCACTGGCTGTCCGAGTTCCACGAGTTTTGCTTTCAGGGCCGCAACGATTTCGTCCTGGAAAGAAGGTCGAATTTATCGATTTATAAATCAGCGAATCAATCGCTTTTTCGGCTTTATCGTCGTATTTGCCGGATCGATGCACCGAACGAACTCGACATCGCTGCCGTCATCGGATCGACGTCAATAGGACGTTCGATCGATTCCGAGCGTCACTGCAAGCGACGTCGCCGAAGAGAGACTCGAAGGTCCCCAAAGTCCTTCCTCGGAACGAAACGAGCTCGAAAGTACGACCGGCACTTAAAACGGCATCCGATCCGGGAGACCGGATAAATGCCGGAGTTCGTCATCTCGGGAGCCGCTTAATCGGCCGTCATTTTAAATTAGAGCTCGCCTCTAAAAATAAAACACTCGTTGACGGACGTCTGCCGAGCCGTTCGTCAATTGGAGATTAATGCTTCTTAATTAAGCACCAATCAAGGAGGACTGGAGCTTGTCGTGGCTAATGTGATCGAATGCTCCCATTAAGAGAGACTATCCGGCAATGTCAAATCACAGACAATCAGAGATTTCGACGTCCCAGCAATCAGAATGCTACGAACAAATGTGAAGTCCTTTCTGCGGTTCATCCCTGCTGATGTTGGACAGAACCAAAAACCGATACAAGCAGGTTGCAAAATGAGCAATGGTGATAGACTGAAGACGAAGATGGCTGGAAAAAAGTCTCAAGAGTTCAGCAGGTTCACTTTCAAAGGCTCACTCAAGGCAACACTCCAAATTGTTATTCAGCTTCAAAGCCTAACGGGCCGACGATGCTTCGGCATAAATTATGCAGATTGGGCGAATAAATTCATTAGAAATGCTCACCTTTTTCTTTAAGTTCCTCCTCAGCTTCCCGCACTCTGCCTTCCAAGCGGCCTCTCCGACCTGTAAGAACCAACAACCGACCAATCACGTGAGGGGATGTCGGAGAAGGTCAAAGGTCGGCCACATCTCCAACAATTACTTCCATTAGCGTCACGTTAAATTGACAGGATTCAATATGAATCATCATAAATTATTAAAATAACAATCGGGCAGATCGATCGTTACAGTCGAACGTCAACTGACCAATGGAGTGACACGGGGTCTTCCTCTAGGTCTTTTTATGCCCGGATCCTGTCAAACATTGGTAATCGTTTATGTTAAGTTATGTTAATGATGATTCCATCCAAGGCTTAATAAATAATAAAATCGAATCCTTAATGCTCTAATGCAAATTTTATTTAATGGATGCTGTAGCTCCACCCCTCACAAGAGACTCCACCCACCTTCTGTGGATGTATCCTTGGTCTTCCTCGACTCTTCTTCCCAGAGTCCTGAAAGCAGAAGACATGAAGATTCCAGAACGTGTCCGTCACCAAGACTTCATCGATTATTCGATAACAACGCATTATTGCGATTATTCTTGCAGTAGCAAAACCAGTGGTGCACTTTTGCACCGAGCGACTTTTGCAGAACTAAATTCAAACGTCGGGCAAAATAGCTAACTCTAACATGAAGTTTGAGAATTAATCCTAATCGCTAGAGGACGATATTCCGAGTCGTCGCGCACGAACGCACGGCACATGGCCGGGCAGACGCCGGGCATTCTCAGACGACGACGTCTGCCGGCAACAACAACAACGAAACAAAAAAAATTAAGCTCTGCAACGACGCGAACCTAAAAACGAACTCGGAACGACGTGGAAAACAGAAAATGTAAAAAATCTCAACCGTGTTGTTTAGGCTCGTGTAGGCCGAGGGAAGGAGAGGGAATGGAGATTCTTGGAGCGACGTGCTGTCTACATTCTGCTGGGGTTAAAAGGAAACCAATTACATCCCCTGCATTTGTCCGAGGCACGGGCAAGGGCCGCCCGTCCACGCTCGTGCGGCATGCCCCGGGTGCGGGTACGTGAAAGCGTGGCCGAGCGTGCCGTGGATTCTTGTGGGGGGGGGTCGACAAGCAGGGGTGCGGTGGTTAATTGATCGAAGGTGGTTAAATTAAAATTCAAATCGAAAATTAATCGGGAACAAAATGAAAATAACAAAAAACACAAAACAAACTGAATTCGGGGTGGAGGCAGAGGAAGGTTTTTTGTTGCCGATGGCGACCTGGTACACAAGTTGGTGAGTAAGAAAACAATCTCTGAGAACCCAATTAGTATCAACAAGAACAACAATCAAATCGATCTAGGACGACACTCAGAAGCCATTCACGACGACGATAACAAGCCCAAAGACAGACGTTCAACATTCAGCTCTTAAAACCAGTTCCAGGAGTTGGCCATGCTAGGATTCAACCTGATCTTTCCAGTTTTATTTTTTACCAATTTGAACAAACCCCTAGCTTCAGCTCAACTTCTTCGTGTGCAAAGTGCAATCTATGGAGTCAAGATGCCGGTCGCATTCTCTGAATAACGTCGCTCGCCCGTGACAACTCAAAGCCAAGTCACTACTGATAATTAAGCTCAACGCTCGAAGAGAAATATTGTTGGAACAACAATAATGATTAGCTTCTCATGGCTACTGCAAGTCTAAATATTCCATATCTTCTGCCTGCAGAAATCATGACTATGCTTGCCTACCTAGCCATTGCCTCTTCATCATAGCAAACCAAGCATCAGTGCTAACACAACCAAAGACGACATCAACGACGACGACGACAACGATGACGAGACGATCAAAAAATTCATTGAAAACCTGCAACAGGGAGTTCCTCGGGGGACGACCTCTCGGTTTTGGTTCTTTTTTTGCCTTCAAAAAGATTCGAGAGCAGACGGATTATTAATAACGAGGATGAATTTTAATGGCCGCTGTAATAATGATCGCATTTAATCGTAGCAACGACAAAAATCACACGACATCACCAATCAGACGACAATTATCTTCACATGCAATGACACCCAATGCAACTGCAGTGCGAAAGATCGCTACAAGTACAAGGATTCTATCACTATCGTGATTATTACTATTATCATTATTATTATTATTATTATTATTATTATTATTATTATTACCATCACAATCATCATCATCGTCCCCACTGCTATAATCATCATCTTTTTCAGAATAGTTATCATTATCATAATTGCTATCTTCTTCAGAATAACAACAATAATAACAACAATAATAATAATAATAATAACAATAATAATAATAATTGTCATTGTAGTTAATTGTCAATTATTACAGCCTCTTAATGACACTCCTGGCTGTTGCTAACAAGAGATTCATTGTTAAACTTAGCCTTTAGCAGCCAAATGCAAATTGCGAGCAGCAACAGCTGAAGCCAACTACGAGACACTCGACTACAACGCTCGATGATTAGTCAAGATAACAGTAATATAATAATAATAATAATAATCATGAGATCACTGACTATTATTACATTAATTACCTGTACATTCACATCACCTAACAAGTCCACCTGACCAACCATTAGCCACAATCAAGCCAGTCATACCTTCTTCTCACTCTCGGGCTTTGGAGGTCTGCCCCTTCTCTTGACAGTGCCCATGACAAACTGGTGCTGGGAAGGTTTTGGAGTGATGTTCCCCATGGACGGCGAGGGAACTGCCGAGCCCTTGTTCGAGGGGGGCAGGTCGCAACGCCCTCCCATTTCCCCCTGCATGGGCTCGACCATGTAGCCAGAGCCCATCTGCCTCGGTTTCTGGGGCGGCTGCTGTTGGTGCTGCACGTGCCCGTACTGATGCATAGGGGGAGTCTGGGACTGGGAGAAGTACTGGGGCTGGAACTGGCCGCCCATTCGATGGCTGCCAGATGGGGACTGCATGTGGTGGTGGTGACTGGAAGGGGGTTGGTGGTGGTTCATTTGGCCTTGCATGCACATGTACTGTAGAAATGAAGAAAAGTTGGTTTTCATCGAGCTCTTGCAATAATTTCTCAAAAGAAAGCTGAACGCAGCAGTGCAAACAAGTCATTTGACCTGCTCGTTTATAGTCTATTTGGTTTGATATTTTGACACTCACATCCAGCATTAATATTTTACATGCATTTATCATTCAAAAATTAGTTTTTAGAGCATTTTAATGGTTGCTAATGAGTTGGCAGTGCATCGGTAGTAGTAGAAAGCGGCCGACCTTATCGGGGGATGACTGGGTGTCCATTCTCCAACTGACTCTTTCCTCATTCACCCCATTGTTTCCATACGAGTCATTGTCATCTGAGTCGTACTCTGACACCTGCATCGACATTTTGGATGATTCTATCTTGAAGTCTGGGAAAAAGAAAAAATGTCATTTAAAAATGAGGAACAATACAGTAAATTATCTTCTAGTGGGATTTCAGATGATCAATCAACTCATCAAACTTAAAACTATTTTTTTGATTAACATTCAGCTGTTTCTTAGTTTGGCAAAATTTTCCTTTTGGAAATTTTTAGTTGATTTATGGATCTAATATTTTGAGGCAAAGTAATCTTATTTAGTCTAATCTTAGAAGTTTTTTTAGTGATACAGGTATACCTGTATCTCACTTTCAAATATGTTTATATCCTTTTGAAGATATCATATTAGGAAAAGTTTTTTTTCGTTTGGTCCAAAATCACCAACTAAACACTATTAATCAACTCTCAGATTGATTTGCCCATCCAGCATAAAATTTATCAAATAAAACGAGACAATTTTCGATAAATATCGAATAAAGTTGAGGCCTAACATGGATCGAGCATTTCTGTGAAAATAATTAATCCGATTTAAGTAAAAATTCGATTAAATTAAACCGTTCGTGAAAAATTCATGCGCAGAACGCCCCGGCCATACTGTCATTATGAACAAAAATCGCAAAAATCGGCGTAAAAATACACCTTACCTCGATGTAATTCCAATAAAATGGCACAAAAATCTCTTTTTATCGAATATTTCTAACAAAATGGCTGAATTTGAGCGACAAAGCAAAACATTTTAAACAATAAAAGCAGAATTAATTATATATAAGGTCGCGTACGCACAGTAATTCTAAAGAACAAAGAATATATATTGGGGATATATTTAAAAATTCAGTAAAATTCGGGACTTCAAAGGAAAACAAGGAGCAATCCGCCAATCGCCAGATGTCCATTTATTAAATTCACTTTGTCATAAATTATGTTTTATGTCGGTATTAAATTTTTTCGACATTTGATGCAATGTCTCTCCCAGTTTTCTGTCACAAACCGCTGTCTGTAGTTCTTAATGTACTAGTAGGCCAAGAAATATTCCTCTTTCAATCATTGTTCTATTGAAAATTAAGTTTATTAGAAATTACGTCACAAATTTATTTCAACAAAATCAAAATAATAATCCAACATAAACATTAACAACATGTGACAAACATTATTTGCATTAAAAGAAGTCAAGACTGGCGAAGGAAAAAATAAGCTTCTATTTCAATTCTCAATTGATCCAGGGCTATTTAAGCACTGGAAATCGTTTCAATGAAGCCACTTGTTTTTAATAACAAATATTTCCGGATCGTATCGATCGACATCTTAATTGGATCCGTCACTTGCAAACGATGGAGGCGTTTAAAAATATTTTGTCTCTCTCCTTAATGGACGTCCGATTGACGCCTGCATTGTCAAATCGCAACTCGTCGGAGCTCGATTTAAAAATTAGAAAGAATAAAAAATTTTTTTTTCTACAAATACACCGTTAGCCAGTCGACACGCTCTTTTCCACTTTGAGTTTTTATTAGATTTGAAGTCCCATCGCCATTTCATCGTCCGTCCGACGGTGGCATGAATTATTCGAATCAAAACAAGAAAATGTTACTAATATTTTGGTTGGGTTTATTTGAATAATGTTAGTGGGGAATTAATAAAATCAGTTGTAATAATTTTCGATGACCTCGTTTAAAGAGTAAACTTTGATTTATATGCTCTGAATTAATGATAACGTCTGAAGTATGTCGATTTGTTTTATAAATATCTTCTCATAAAAATAGTCTCTGAATTGATTTAAGAGAATTTTTTCCATTCTTCTGCCATTTGTCCATTTTCGCAGCCTACCCTAGACGCTCTGTGTCATGTAGAGGCTAATTGATGGCGATTGAAATGGATTAGTTGGAAAATAGTCAATTTGTAACGGCCAATTTGGACATTACGGATTGAGATAGATAAATGTTTACATGTTACATAAAGTATAAAGCAGTATAAAACAAGCCGTTAAGCATAATTTCTGACTATTTCAAGATAATAATTCATTTTTATTGAACATTAAAAATGTTTTTGCAGGAACTAAAATAAATGTAAAAAATAATATCAATAAGTTTCAATTCAATTAACCAGAGTAATATGTCATCAGTTTATGCGGTCGCAAACCCAAATACCAAAGCCTGGAATTGAACTCCAGACGATCGGGTTTGCAATTATAAACTCATTTACTCTGGATCATACAGGCTGATTCCCCTTCTTTTCAGTTGCAAAGAAATGTGATTTTATAAAATATCTTTGGAATATAGCCGATCTTTTGAGTGCCCTTTGCATCCGAATGGGATGTGAAGGCACTTTTTAATCGATCTACCATTTATATAGCGCCCCTACCCGAGGGCGCTCCCTGGTGGTGCAGGCTGGGTTGCGAACACGACACATTATGACTCTTGTTATTACGACCGCATGCAGGAACTCAACCCATACGGTCAAACTGCACGTCATTTATTATCATGTTATTATATTCAGCCATCGGACATTTTGTTTTCCTAAGCAATTTTTTCTGAAATAAGATCTATATTAATCTAATGACTAAATTTCGAATAAATAATAAATAAACAAAGAATAAATAGATCTAGAAAACAAACTGATACGAAATATAATAATATTTTCAAACAATTTTAGAGCACTAAGTTAATGGGGCCGCAACCGGCTACAGGAACCTAGTGAATGAACTAAAAACTTCAAACACCTTGTCTTGATGACCGCGGGGATGATAAATTTGTTAAGGTAAGCGGGCCAGCGCGGGAATGTCAAGGTAAATGGCTTCGGGTAGTGAATGTCGGTGCTCAATGCATAATTTGTGAGTGACGAGCTCCCTTTGGGTAAGGGGGACGACCTGTTCCATCCGTTGTGGAGCTGGTGAACGATGATTTACATGGCCGCGGGACATTTCGTTCAAATTCTATCATTTGATCGACATCGGGGTTAAGGGTTGTTAATTAACAATTTCACTGACGATGACTGATTCATATAGCGCGAAAAAGTCTTGCCGAATCAGTCTAGTTTGTACGATTCTTATTTCAACTGAAAATGAATTGTTCAGTTTAATTAAAACTAAGCGCTAAATAATAGATCTGAAGCTATCTCTTTCTGAGAGTCAGAATAAGGTTGAGACTGTTAGAAAAGCTAAGATGAGGCTTATTTCCGATTGGAACATCTGTCATTGGGATTGTTGCAGCAACTTCTACCGCACGAACAGATCACTATCTGCAAAAAAATCCCTCAATTGTCAAATTTGCATCCTAACAATGTAGAATTTCCGGCCTTCAATCAATAGAGTATTTTTGCTGGAAAAAAAAAACTAACACCAGGTATGGAACTTTGTGGATACATCCTTGTGGTACATCTTGTTAGTTTTAGTTCTAATGACATTAAACTACATTCTAAATATATCTGCAGTGTGGGTTAGGGTTAGGGTTAGTGTTTTTTCCAACATTTCTTTCATTCTCAATGATTAATAATACAAATGGAGATAATCCAACAATCGTTTTTGAGAGTGGTTGTCTTGGCGCAAAGGGTTTTTTGACATTCAGCGAAGGGAATTGCATAACCATGAAGAGTTACGCAAGAACTACATTATCGTTTTGAAATCAAACAAATCGGTGATATAGCGACGTTTGGAATGAAAATAGACATCGTTCTTACTTTTAATAGGAACAAAGGAAGAAAACTCAGACTTTAACAGATGGCTACTGCTGACAATAAAAGCGGGTGACAATAAAAATCCTGACAAAGCAAATCCAGAAAATCCGAAGATGATTGCAAAAAATTGATAAAATCAGCATCATGTTTGCTTTCAATTATTTGTTTAATAATTTTATCAGGCTATCGACAAGCACTAGTTCAAATTGAAATGCTTGATCGCACAAAGTCAGAATCAGGCCATGGCAATTTAGTAATCAATTTAACTACATTTCAGACCCCAATAAAGCGCCGGGGATCGGTACTTTTTTTTTTAACAATTTGGGATTCTGCAGTTGGTCTTTATCAAAGTCATGTTGAGTTAATGATAATGGTGGGTTGATGGTAAGGATCTTCAAGGCAAAAAAAAAGAGGTTTTCTTTTAAGGCAGAGTAAATACCCGCTGGACCAGTGCTGAGTGCCAGTGCTTATTGACGAGTTAGTTAATATTTATGAGTTATTATATCGGTTTTTATCAAAATTGTTTAAATTGTTTAAATTTACTCGGTCAAATCCAATCAGATTGTTTAAATTGTTTAAATCAATGGCAGATCAATATTTTATTCCGAACTACTTCGATTATAAAGCGTTTGTAAAATTTAATTCCAAATAATAGCAATCAAATGAACAGTTTCGACTGCATGTTCTTCTCAGTGAATAGCATGGCAAAGATGGAGATTACGACAAGGGGAAGGTTTGAAGATAATTTCCTAGCAGAATCTTCACCTCTGACGCAAAAAAATTTAATGCAGAAGCAAACTTCTATTTTGAATTCGCCTTTGTCAATTATTCTGCAATCGTCTCTTTCGTAAGGGAGAATTTCCAGGCACTCCCGGTGGAAGTAGACTAGTTTACCTGGAATAAGACGTAAATACAATTACAATAATAATTAGCCGATATTTAAAGAGCCTTTATACATCCATTTCAGATGCCGAGGCATTATAACAAACCAGAGCTCAAAAGCCAATTGAATAAAGTAAAATAAACGCGTAATTATAAAAAAAAACAAGCAAATAAAACATAAATGTGGGGTTAGAAAGGCAGACAATGCAATAATTTTAGTGTAATTTTGTTACGAGTAACATTCACCGAAGAAATAAGTCTTTAGTTGAGCATCGAAGAGCTCAGGTGTGCTACCTCAGGTGGTAGAAGTTCGAATATGAACGAGGAGGGCATTCCATGTTCTAGGACCCTGACGGAGAAGGAGCGGTCCCTAAACCTATCACTGTGGGACCTCGGGACCAGGTACATGGGGTTACTAGAAGAGCGAAGGGAGGATCGTTCAGATATTATCGTGGTTTTAGCAATTAGAGAAGAGAGATATTTTGGGCATCACAGGATATGACTTTATACATTGTTGAGAAGATTTTATATGATATCCTACAGGGTATTTTGTAACCAGTTTAAACTCTTTAAAGTGGTGAGATGTGCTCAGAGGTCCTGGATCCAGATATAAGCCTGGCCGCTACATTCAACACCCCTTTGCAGTGACGAAGAGTCTTGTTACTAACATTTGTGAGCAGGGAATTGCAGTAATCGAGTTTGGTCAAAATGAGTTGCACTGCCAGGGTAATGAGTGTGTGGTGCGGAATGAATAGCCTTGCCTTTCTGAGAACACGAAGGGCGTAACAGCTTGCAGACACCCTTCTTACATGCTCTTCCATTGTCAATCCCGAGTCTAGGTAGGCTCCGAGGTTTCTTAAGGAAATTTCTGTCTCTGACGGAACATCAACCCTATGAAGCTGAAATGGTGTTGTGGGAATTATTTTTGGAACCAAAGCTGAACAGTATCGCATAAGTGTTGTCAGAGTTGAGACGGAGGCGGTTTGAAGACGCCCAAGCAGCGATCTCACTGACGCACTCAGCAATCTGTTGGACAAGTCGTCCAGTAAGAATGCAGTAAGAATGGAACCAACACCAACGAGAGTCTATTTAGGAGCCACGTAAGAATAGCGTCAAGACCACATGCTTATTAGGGAGTGAATGGATCATCATCATCATCATCACCACCTCATCAATAGAAGTTGGATCGAATTTAACATGTTCTACGTCCGATAGAGTGGAAAATCGAGGAAGAGGTAGAAATATCACATCGCTTTGCGGATTTCATTGCCTAAACATGCAAAACATATTCTTGGCTGTAGGGGATAGATAAGATAATACTTTATAACGGCCAAAGATTGTGATAAAAAAAATGTTTTAACAATCTGGCGCTCGATCGTCAGTAGCTTATTGACCATGTTTATATTAAAACCAATGACTTACCATTTCTTCTTTGCATTGATTTGCCGCAGGTACCCTTAAAGCAAGGGGTATAAGGGAAATAATAAGGTGAGTAAGTACCGCATGGTGCAAACGCTTCCCTGGAAACCAAACAGGCAATTGTCAGAGTGGTAAGGACGGCTGAAACAGACATGATTCAAGCTGTGATCTTAAAAGATAGTTGGAATGAAACTTTTATAGTACAATAATTTTACAGAATCATTTAACAATTTAGAAATCTTTGGTGAAGCAAGATCAAAACGCTGCTGGTAACAGTTGATTGAGGTACAAAATTGCTGACAACTTTTTTGTCGATTGATTGCTTTTATAGCTTTGATTTATCAGTCTATCTACAAACTCTAGTTCAAATTGACGTGTTTAATCGCACAAGGTCATTTGCGGTCAGAATCTGAAACATGACAAATAAGTAATCAATTTAACTATATTTCAGACCCCAATAAAACGCTTGGGATTACTGTTTTGTGTAACGATTTGGGATTCTGCAGTTGGTCTTTATCAAAGTCATGTTGAGTTAATGATAATGGCAAGGATCTTCAAGGCTGTTGGTAATTTTCATATTCAAAATATTTTTTTTTAAAGGCAGAGTAAATACCCTCTGGACCAGTGCTGGTTATTGAAAAGAAGACCACATAACAATAACAATAACAACAACAGCACGAGTATCAAATTCATTCCCAATTTCATCTATTATTTTGTAAGATTTTCATATTAATTGACAAATATTCTTTATCACGACAGCACCGAGCAAAACTTACATTACGCTAATATTTGACGATAATATTTAATTGCCACATTTTAATTAGTTATTATTTATGAGTTTTTAAATCGTTTATCAAGATTGTTTAAATTTACTCGGTCAAATCCAATCAGATTGTTTAAATTGTTTAAATCAATGGCAGATCAATATTTTATTCAGAACTTCCTCGATTAAAAAAGCGTTTGTAAAATTTAATTCCAAATAATAGCAATCAAATGAACAGTTTTGACTGCATGTTTTTCTCAGTGAATAGCATGGCAAAGATGGAGATTACGACAAGGGGAAGGTTTGAAGATAATTTCCAAGCAGAATCTTCACACTTGTTGCAAAAATATTTACTGCAGAAGCAAACTTCTAATATGAAGTCGCCTTTGTCAACTATTCTGCAATCGTCTCTGTCATAAGGGAGAATTTCCAAGCATTCCCGTTTAAAAGAGATTAATTGACCTGAAATAAGACATAAATATATTCTTTTTATGGCTTTCATTGCCTTCACATGCAAAACATATTCGTGGCTGTAGGGGATAGGTTGAATAACAAGTTAATACTTTATAATAACATAAAATTGTGACTAAAAAATGTTTTAACAAACTATCGTACAAATGTCAGTAGCTTATTGATCATGTTTTTATATATCAACAATGACTTACCATTTCTTCTTTTCATTATTTTGCCGCAGGAACCGCTTTCGCAAGGGATATGAGGCATGTAATAAGGTGAGTGAGTGTCACATGGTGCAAATGCTTCCCTGGAAACCACACAGGCAATTGCCAGCATGGTAAGGACGGCTGAAACAGACATGATTCAAGCTGTGATCTTAAAAGATAGTTGGAATGAAACTTTTATAGTTCGATAATTTTACAGAATCATTTAACAATTTAGAAATCTTTGATGAAGCAAAATCAAAGCGCTGCTGGTAACAGTTGATTGCCGCATGAAATTGCTGACAGCTTTGTTGTCGATTGATTGCTTTTATAGCTTTGATTTATCAGTCTATCGACAAACTCTAGTTCAAATTGACGTGTTTAAGCGCACAGTCATCTGCAGTCAGAATCGGAAACATGACAAGTAAGTAATCAATTTAAATATATTTCAAACCCCACTAAAACGCCTGGGAATAATATTTTGTTTAATTAACAGATTCTGCAGTTGGTCCTTACCAAAGTTAAGTTGAGTTAATGATAATGGTAATGATAATGAGTCCGAATGGGATTTTAGTGGCACATGTTCCAACGGAATTTCAAGTTTGTTGGGATGACATTTGTAATGTTACATTATATCGTTTCTCAACTATGTAATAGCAACACATAGTCTTTGGACGAGTGTCCGCTATATCTATGTCTCTCTATCTGCCTCTTTAAGTTCATCACAAAGACTTATGGTAATTTTTGTCAAACAAAAAGAGTTTTTAAAGCGGTGTAAAACTCCGCTGGACTAATGTTGGCTGTTTACAATCTGTCCCAGATTTTCCGATCTGTTTCTCAACGAAGCATGATGAAGATTACAATTTGACGAGGGAGTGTCTGGCTGCTAGTCTGACCCTTAGTCTTCCCTAGAAATGGATAAGAGCAGCACTGGTGAAAAACAGGTAGGACGCTAATTGTAGATGTTAACAGAAATGTAAACTTTCATGAATGAATTAAAAATCTGAAAAAGAGACGACAAAATTTTATTGAAACACTTTTATTTCCAGGACTTATCGCTGCGATCGATATTCAATTGGCCATTTTAATTTTTAAAACAGGAACTTCACAACATCAACAACAAAATAAATAATCCGCAATTTCATCTGTCATTTTATTAGATCATAATTAATTCCAAAGATAAATTATTTATTAATTGTCAAATATTATTTATTAATTCTTAACAGCATCTTAACTTAACCTAACAGATTGTAGTGTTCCTTAAGGATTGTCTTCTCCTGTTTGGAAGAACCACTTCTACCTAACTTCTTATTTAACAGCCCTCAGACTCCAAAGCGATCTTAAATTCTTTCAGCGTTCTGACCTCCAGTATTTGTGCCTTAAGCTTATTCTACTTATCAGCCACCCTAGAGCTAGAGAATCTACTTCCAAAGCTTCCTGATACTTTTTTAAACAGTTTGAAATGGTATATCCTTGCTTTTAAGTCTCTAGCAGCCCCAAAGAACTTTCACGGATCCATGTCTACTTTGCCAGTAACTAATTTGTATGATTCTATTAGGTCTTCGTGCGACTCTTTTCAAATGAAGTCATTCTTGTCCTTCTTAACCTCTCTCCATCTCTAAATCCTCTTGTCCTTTTGCTAGCTCATCTATGCACGTTTATTAGAGATTCAATATCCTTTTTGAGACAATCCATGAAGGCGCACAACATTCCAGACGAGACCTCACTAGTGACTTATACAGTCTGAAGAGCAAAATTTACATTTTGATTGCATTTGACAGTTTAATAAATCAATTTTTTTATTAACTTCAAATTAATCAGCCTTATCGGGCAATAATATTTCGTTGCTTTCAGTTTGAATAGTTAGTATTTATGGGTTTTTACATAGGTTTTTATTAAGATTGTTTAAATTTTCTTAGACAAATCCACCCAGAAATTCTTTAAAATTAGACAAACAATATTTATCAGTGATTACTAAGGTCATTTCAAGAAATAAAAATGGCTCGCTATATTAAAATTATTGTTTAATAAATTTAAATACATAAATTCCCGAATAACAAATCGCTGACTACTTGTAAGCTCTTCAAAACGTCAATGACAAGATCAATATTTCATTCAGAATTACTTTGATTATAAGGTCTTTATGCTACTTAATTCCAAATCATAGCAATTAGAGTTTTGACTGCATGTTCTTCTCAGTGAATAACAAGGCAAAGATGGAGATTACGACAAGGGGAAGGTTGGCGGACAATTTCCAAGCAGAATCTTCACCCCTGATGCAAAAATTTTTACTGCAGAAGCAAACTTCTAATTTGTAGTCGTACTTCTCAAACTTTGTGCAGTTGTCAGTTTCGTAAGGGACATTTTCAAGACAATCCCGTTGAAAGTCGAACACTTTACCTGGAAAAATATATGCATGAATATCATATTATATTTTCGACTTCAGCTACTGCCTAGAAAGTTCAACAGATAGTTCATTTCAATAGAGTTAATAATAATAATAGCCTGAATAATTAGGCAACACTTTATACAATGTACTGACCAAACAATTGCAATATTAAAAGCCGTTTTAACAAACTGACGTACTACTGTCATTAGTTTATAGATCATGTTTATATTAAAACCAATGATTTACCTCTTCTAATTTTCATTACTTTGCCGCAGGTACCGTCTTCGCAAATAACTGAAGGATGGTAATAAGGTGAGCGAGAGTTGCATGGTGCAAATGCTTCCCTGGAAATCACACAGGCAATTGTCAGCGTGGTGAGGACGGCTGAAACAGACATGCCTCAAACTATATTCTTATAAGACAGATGGAATCAAACTTCTTGTGGTTCGATAATTTTACAGAGTCATTTAACGATTTAAAAATCTTTGATGAAGCAAAATCAAAACGCTGCTGGTAACAGTTGATTGTCGAATGAGATTTCTGACAGCTTTGTTGTCGATTGATTGCTTTTATAGCTTTCATTTATCAATCTATCGACAAGCACTAGTTCAAATTGACGTGTTTATTTGCACAAGGTTATCTACGGTCATATTTGGGCACATGACAAATATCTAATCAATTTAACTACACTTAATAATAATAATAATATTTCATTTGTAAGGCGCCAAGGGTTTATCGTCAGAGGCGCTGACACCTCTTACTTAAAAATCAGAAGGATCGATAGGCCACGCGAACATAAAATCAAAATCAAGTGAGCTTTTGCCCTTTTGCTCTACGCGAGGTTGTTGGGTATTTCAGAATCACTAAAACGCCTGGGATTAGTATTTTGTTTAATTAACAGATTCCGCAGTTGGTCCTTACCAAAGTTAAGTTGAGTTAATGATAATGGTAATGATAATGAGTCCGAATGTGATTTTAGTGGCTCATGTTCCTAACGGAACTCCAAGATTGACGGTAATTCTCATATTCAAAAAGTTTTTTTAAGGCAGTGTAAAACTCCGCTAGACTAGTGATGGTTATTGAAAGTCTGTCCCAAATTTGTAGGTCTGCCGAGGACGCACCTCTGCTAATCTGACCATCGCCTTCCCCAGTTATGCGCAGCACTGATGATAGATGGAATCAAACTTCATAAGTTTATTTATTCGAACAGGTACGACGCTGAATTATAGAAGTTAATAGAAATATAAGGTAAACGGAATTAAAAATCTGAAAAAAGAGATGAACATTATTGAATCACTCTTGTTTCCAAGAATTATTCCATATAATAATCAGACGATTATCAGAGTCTCCTCGAGCAAAGAAAATGTTCCGTTGTATCAAAATTATTTTTTTAATAATTATATAAATCCCTGAATAACAAATCTCTGACGATCCAAAAACTCTTCAAAATATCAATGGCAGATCAATATTTTATTCCGAACTACTTCGATTGTAAAGCGTTTGTAAAATTTAATTTAATTAAATTTAATTTAATTAATAATAGCAATCAAATGAACAGTTATGACTGCATGTTCTTCTCAGTGAATAACATGGCAAAGATGGAGATTACGACAAGGGGAAAGTTGGCAGACAATTTCCAAGCAGAACCTTCAGCCCTCATGCAATAATGTCTACTGCAGAAGCACACCACGGACATGTGGTCGCTTTTGTGATACATTTCGCATTTGTCATAGAGGTAGGGGAGATTTTCTATGCAACTCCTCGAAAAGCCGACCATCTCACCTGGAAAAAGACATAGATATCAAATTGTTTGTGGATTTCATTGCCTACGCGTGCAGAGCAAATCCTTGGTTATAGGATTGTGAATAAGAGCTAAGTTTGGACGGCTGCTATAATGCTTTATCTAACAAGTTAAACGTTAGATTCGTTGCTATAAAGAGCTAACTGTAATGAGTTAAGGTAATACTTCATAACGACAAAAGGTTGTGATATTAAAAACGTGTTTACAAACTGTACAATTGTCAGTGGCTTATTGACCATGTTTATATGATATCCAATGACTTACCATCCTCAATTCTCAGTGTTTTGCCACAGCTGCCTTCATAGCAATCAACAGGAGGGAAGTAATAGGGCGAGCGTGCACCACATGATGCAAACGCTTCCCTGGAAATCACACAGACAATTGTCAGTATGGTGATGACGACTGAAACAGACATGATTCAAGCTGTGATCTTAAAAGATAGTTGGAATGAAACTTGTTATTGTTCGATAATTTCACAGAGTCATTTAACGATTTAAAAATCTTTGATGTAGCAAAATCAAAACGCTGCTGGTAACAGTTGATTGCCGAACGAAATTGCTGACAGCTTTGTTATCGATTGATGGCTTTTAAGGCTTTGATTTACCAGTTTATCGTCAAGTACCGAAAGCGTAATTAATTATGATTTATCCAAGTCCAGGATATGAATAATGTCTTAATCCAAATTCTGATTTGACCCACCCTGGCACAGTACCATTAAGCAAGTTATTTTTAGTTAAACTGATTCAAGACTACTTTCTATTTTTCATCTTGAACGAAAGCGGTTGTAATAAAGTTGAAAATAACACTGTTGTTGCCATACAATTATCTGTGTGACTTCAAATAAAACTTAATTAAGCCAGTATAAGTTATATTCAATATTCTATATTTTGTGAAAATTCTATTGCATTGACAAAAATAATTAAGAGTCATCGTTATAATAATTTTCTTTTCAAAATAAAAATACAAATTTCTGGACAAGAACAAGGTTGAAGATTACAAAAGCCAAGATGGCGGATTATTTCCGAGAGGGACTTTAACTTTGGTCAAAGGTGTCTACAGGCCTAAAGCAACAATCTTGTTTGCAGTAGCAGATGGTCGCCTTCATCGGTTGTTTTTACAATCCTCTTTTAAGTAAGCAATTCCGAAGAAGCAAGTGGAATACTATACCTGAAAAAAGACATCAAAACTCTTTTATTTCAAGGATTTTATCGCCTCTGGAATCAGACACATCCTTGGATATTGGGGGTGCAATTAGATGCAAATAGCCTCGTCTTTAGTCGGCAATTGTAAAATTTGTTCCATCGAGATAAGGATTTCCTCCTTTAAACATCTGACTTGCCAATTACCAAAAAAATACATTTAAGGATAAAATCGAAAATCGATTCAAGCTCCAAATGCAATAAGTCCACTTGTTGGGCCGAGGGGGTAGGGCTGGTTATAATTTGGTCGACATCTAGGTTAAGTTGGAGGACGAAAATTGTTAGCAGAAATCATTAGCATTATTATTATTAAATTATATGTCAATATGAAATTAAAAACAGATTTATCTTGGTGGACCACGTATTACTGAACAATTGGGAGTTAGAATTGGTAAAATGGGCAATTGTAAGGTTACAATTTACCAAACGCAGTTCATCAATTTGTTTTTACCCCATCTTCTTTATCAGCCATTATGAACTAATTTATAGTTATTAATAAAAGTTTTAATTTTACCACTTAATTCGGTTTTAAAACGATGGTTCAAATAATATTGGTCAATTTAAATTTAAATTTATAAACCAAGGACAATTAATGAACTAATAGAGTAATTTCCAGCGACATAAATGCTCCGTTAAACCAAGCGATCATTCTAGAAATTAAGTGAATAATTCATAATTTCCACAACTTCATTTAAAATAATTTCGATCAAAAGGGCAGCAGTCCAATTTAATTAAAAAAAAAAAAAAATCTAATTTAAACTTTTACTACATCTTTTCAGTGAACCAGAACATGGCAAAGATGGATATTACAACAAGCGGAAAGGTGGAGGACAACTTCAAAGTGGCATTTTCAGCCTGGTGCAATGATTTGTTTTGCAGAAGCAGATTTCTATCTGGTGGTGTTTTTCACCGATCAATTTGCAGCGGTCTTTTTTATAAACAGGACCGGAGAAACATTGTCGTTGAAATCCAACCAATGTTTCTGGAAATATTCAGAAATATTGATTGACATTGTAAATAAATAAAATCTTGTAAATAAATATTGTATCATTTCGAGTTAGTTACGTTAGTTACAATCACAGTATATCCTTGGTTATTTTGAGTGCGATCAGATGACTCCATCCTTGGCCGAATATTGTATTGCTTAATCAAACATGGCAAGCGGATTGTTACTCAGTGTATCTCAATTATTTTGTAAACATCATCATTGGATTAATTAATTAAAGTTTGTTAAGGTAAGGCCATAAATTATAACTGCCAACAGAATGTGATACAAAAAACTGTTGTTTTTATGTATGCTTAATTTTCACGCTTATATAAAAAATATTTCCTTACCGTTGTTATATTTCATTATTTTGCCACAGGAGCCCTGTTTGCAATTAACTGGAGCAACATAAGAAGATGAGCGAGTGTCACAGGGTGCTATCGCTTCCCTGGGAATCATAGAGACAATTGTCAGTGTGGTGAGTACAGCTGAAACGGACATGATGACATCATTCGTGCCTCGGAGAATATTATTAAGACGGTCGAAATCCTATTTTGAATAGTACGCTAGTGCTACGACTCGAATGAAAACTTTGTTGAAACCAATTTCGAACGTTCTGGTGACTATTGCAATCAGCTTTGTTGACAATTGGCTTTTATAGCTTTGCTTTATCAATCTAAAGCCAAGAACGGATTGTGTGATTTATTACTATTTGTCCAAGTCGTCTAGGGCGTAAAACAAGATTTAAACCAGCTTGTATTTCGTACAACTTGGAATTGTCTTTTCGAGCTACCTGTTTTGATTTGTATTTGCTCTCTTGAATAAAGGCACGCTGAAAAAATCTACTAAATCATTTCGAATATAAATATAAATCACCGCGATAAATAAATGGAAAATCACTTTTTTTTGTGCTTGTTTTGCCTAAAATTCGAAAAAAGAGATTTAAAATAAAGCATTATGCTTCAAGGAATTCATTTGGAAGCCAACTAAATTGCGTAATTTTATTTAGAATTAATTCGTCCAAAGCATTTGTCCAATTCCACAGCCTCACGAGATTAAATTAAAACTTAAGTTATGATTTCGACTGAATGTCTAATCCGTCCTGTGGATCAGAACATGGCAAAGATGGAGACTGTTCAAGAGGCAGGCTGGCTGACAGTTTCCAAGAGGGATCATGGACAGTGCCTTCTGTCACAAACGCACACCTGCACTCGAAGTTTATCTTGGAACTGCCACAAGCAGATCATCAGTGAAGATGAATCTAATTTAGGGCAGTAGTGTTTCATGGTCATCGACTTGCCTGGGAAAGAAATATGTGCAAATAGGATCTTGTGTTTTAGCAGATTTATTGGAGCGCCTAATTTCTAAATACTGAATAATTTGAATAATTAATAATAACTAATAATTAATAATAATTAATAAGAACAATAACAATAATAATTAAAAATAATAATATTAATAATAATAATTAATAAATTATTTTTTATTTTTGGATTAATAAATATTTAGTAATTATCACTATTAATTACTACTACTAATTGTTATTAATTACTAATTATCATTATTAAATTACCATTATTAAATCATGATAATTAACAATTAATAAAAATCACTACTAATTATAATAATACTATAATAATCATTACTAATTATTTTTTATTAGTAACGAACAAGCATTGTCGTTCTGTTTTTCCCTCTATAATTTTCAATGATTACATTTTGAATCGGTGAAGCATGACATGGTCTCGTGTGGTTTCAATTAACATTAAAATCATTTTTTTTTCAATCAATCAACTCTGACACGATACATTTGTTGATCTTCTTTACCGCGCATTTTTACCATAAAAATCTTGGAATAATATTTCGCTGACACAAATTCAACAAATCATCATTTGTCACGCTTCGAATAACATTTATCGTAATCACAATCACATTCTGTCTGACAGTTGTTAATTCTTTTGACCTCACATTCTCAATCTGCCATCAATAACAACAGCCGAACGATTATTGAGTACATCGTCAATTAATTCTGCTTTCTAGTGTTTTTGGACGTGATAAACTTGCATTATTAAAATATCACATGTGTTAGTTTAAGTACAAGACATTTCTAGTACATCTCCAATGTGTCAGTACTTTACTGCAGAATTCAAGTGATCCTTAGTTTGTGAGATTGCATGATTGCATGGTTCTCAGTTTTATGGAGACATTAACACGACATTCATCCCCTTAGGATTGTCAATCATCGTAACAATTCTTTAAATCATCACCCATTTAACAAAACTCTTTTCTCATTCCCATCTCTCGTTCTTTAAATAATCCTGTAATAATATTGCTTTTGGTCACTTTCATACTATTATCAATATTAATATTAAGATTATTATTACTAATATTTCATAGCATTCTTGCTTTGGCTAATTTAATTAGCATAACTCTTAAAAAATTAATCATTCACTCGAATCGAATCGGCAAAGAAAATGAGATAAGTTACAAGTAAAAGATATCGGGAAGCGCAATCCGGACGGTCCCACGATATAAGGCAGTGCTTAACATCAGTACTACGTTAATACTGTATCTCCAACATTTCCAACACCAGTACTACGTTAATACTGTATCTCCAACATTTCCAACACCAGTACTACGTTAATACTGTATCTCCAACATTTCCAGCACCAGTACTACTTTAAAAACATTCATAAATCGAATACTTACCAGTGGAAGTATTACCAGATTGTTCCCCACAGTAGCCATCGTAGCAAGGGACGTAGGTATTTCTAACCATGAGTGGGTTGTTACATCCTAGCAATGCTACTTTCTTAGGGAAAAAACAATGAGGGCACACATACGATGAACTAATCTGCCCTGAAATCAGGCTACCAATTGCCAGCGCAGCTAGGGCAGCAGAGATCAACATACCTCTTGATGTATCTGCGCGAAGTCTCATGTTAAGGTTATTTTAATTGGAGCTGCTTTTAGAGCGACTGTCCAATTTAAAAGTCTTTCGCGACTGAATTTGAGAGATTACCGGGGACAATTGATTGGAAATGATAACGCTATCAGTCTCTTGTGACAGTGATTCATGATCTTGATACTTTCTACAAAATAAAGATAAATAAAGAAATAATCGTTAATTGATCATGACTGCTTAGAAAGGAGTTGTTCTGGTTCAACCAGTTGATCAATCAATCAATCACTTGACTGGAACAATTATCCAACAACCACCTCGCGCTGGAATAGCAAGTGTCAAAACACCTCTCCTTATCAACTGTAAAAGTCATAAATTTTGTTCTCTGAAATGAACGCCATTGTGTTCGTAAGAAAGCTCTTTCCGCCAATCTTCTAATAGTTTTCAGTATTCAAGGCCGTAGACATGAGGTACTTGTACTTGTACTTGGACCTCGAGTAATCGTACTTGGTATGGACAAGGAGACACATGGGATTAGTAAGTGTGCAAGTACTTGCACATGAGTCGTCAGTACTTGTACTTGGACCCCTGTCCTCGGACCCATGTCTCTTCTACGGGGTGGAATGAGGATAAGTGGAGTTTTGGTTCTGGGTCAAGGACGAGGTCCATGGCTGAAGAAGATGAGATGTTCGAATGTTTATCAGTCCAATTATTATCGTCGACGTAGTGTCGTTGTTCGTCATTATTGTGTTGTTTCTAATTATTGCTAATGTTGTTGTTGTTGTTGTTGTTGCTGTGTGATGAGTTCATGTTTGGAAAACAATGATTAAAGACTTATCCAATTACAAATAGAAAAAAAAATTACATACAATGGTTCTAAAAGAACGTTTCTGAACGACAAGACTACAGTGTCCGTTTATTAGTTGTATTGTTTATTTTGTTGCCTTGATGACAATGCTTGGGTCGCAGCCCCTGATGGTCAGACCTTCGGGTATCTCGCTGTACACGTGGGTATAAAGTTCGTCCAGGGATGGTTCGGGATCGTTCTTGGCTCTTTTGACGGCTTCATCGACCTCAGCCTTGTTCTTGTCATCTATGGCCTGTGAAGAAATAAATTTTTAGTTCAACAAAATGTAATTAAAATTATTCGGTGCTTGTGATAGCTAAGACAAGGTAAGTAATACATTTGTTTTGGCAAAGATGAATTTAGTAGTGGGAGTGGAGTAATAGCCGTTTGGGTGATAATGTGCCATTTCCTGAACATTCTCGCTTTTACATAATAACACCACCTTGAAAGCTATAACATATTTTGGTGCTTGGAGGTCTTATTATTTCTAATCCACCATTAAGAAAAGATAACGTATCGCTTGTGTGCCTGACCTTGAACTCATCTTCTGTCATGAGTTTGGCTGCCATGATCCTCTCCTTGTAGCCAACGATGGGATCCCTCTTCTTTCTCACCTCCTGAATCTGCTCTCTTGTACGATAGCTGGAATTGGAAAAGAATGAAGTCAAAAAAGGGGCAAAAAATGGACTTAAGATGATCGATAAGGAAGTCTTATCTCTTTAGCATCTTTGTTGCCAACCTGGTGCCTGGATCGCTCATACTGTGACCGTAGTAACGGTAGGTAGCAGCTTCCATGACGAGGGGTCCCTTGCCAGATCTGATGTACTCTGAAGCAAACTTGGTGGCTTCCTTGATGGCAACGACATCCATTCCATCCACCTGGATTGATTGGAATGCACATACTTAATGAGTAACTAAGTAATTCATATACACATATCTAATGAGTAAATAGCTGGGTGAAAATGACAATCACATTTAACAGATAGCTGCGCTTTCACATGACTCTCACTTTATTTGCATAAATAATAATAAAAGCATATTTAATGAATATTAAAGGTTGAATCACAAAACACCACATAAATGCTGTTGGGGGTCACATGCACCTGTTTAAGTGCCTCAACTCACAAGGAACTTAAGACTCACCCAAATTCCAGGAATGTAATCTCCTCTGGTATAGTAGGCCGTGCTGGCAGAGGACCTGTCCGCACTGGTGCCCATGCCGTAGCCATTGTTCTCACATACGAATAGAACCGGAAGATCCCACAGTTTGGCCATGTTGAAGGCCTCGAACACCTGACCCTGATTGGCCGCGCCATCTCCATATAGGGCCACGCACATGTTGTCCTTGCCCTGGTACTGCATGGCAAGGGCTATGCCAGCACCCAGTGGGACCTGAATATTTTAGAGGTTGGGATAGTTTGCAGCACATGAGACGTTTTGTGAAAGCTACGTTAAATGATCAGAATAACTTAAAATGGCTACAGAAACATATGAACAAACTAAATATAAGCACATTTAATAAATTAATCTAAGGCGGCACTATTATTATTAGTACTAGTATTGTACTATTGGTAAAGTATTATTAGGAGGCAAAAAATTAAAATGTAAAAGAGATATTTACCTGAGCTCCGACAATTCCATTCCCGCCATAGAATCCGGGTCCATACATGTGCATGGAGCCCCCCTTACCCTCGGCACAACCACTCTTCCTGCCTGAAACACCAATTCAAACATGTGAGCCGATAACGGTTACAAAAATCATGGTTCGTACAGGAATTTGTAAACTCAGATTTACAAAATCAAAGTTCCACAAATTTATGACTTTTTAGGACAAACCATGAAAAATACATTTTAAAAAGTTAATTAGTTAGTTACAGAAACTCTTGTGAGCTGCTAGGATTTGAACTCAGAGCCAAACCAATTAGCTTAAGCCTCAACCATTTATTGACATTATATTAATTTGTTATAATAATTATATTAAATATTGAATCAACTTGAAAATACAAAAATATACACATGATTGAAATTATTAATGAAAACAAAAGATCTTCTTACCAGTCAGTTCACAGAGAACCTCAGCTACTGCTCTTCCCCTGATGTAAGTCCATCCATGTGCCCGATAGGCTGTTATGACAGCATCAGTGTCCTTCAGGGCTGCATTCATTCCAACACAACATGCTTCCTGTGGATGTGAATGATGGTAATCTTTTAATAATATTTCAAGGAACTACAAACTCAAGTTTTAATTAAGAACTAGCAGGTCTTAATTATGTGTTTAAAGGGACTTTTTCTGACTCTTGAATCGAATTCCAACAAATTGAACAATTTATTTGCTGGCATATAAGTAAGCAATTAGTGTGGATCGAGTGGTTAAATTCATACGAAATCTTGCAATGAGTGAACTAATTAGGTTACAATTAAGGGTATGTTTTAAAATTATAAAGAAAATAAAAGTGAATGTATGTAAATCAATAAAAAATAATTATTACCTGTCCAGAATAAAGATGACAAAACCCTCTGATCTGCTTCTCCTTGTATAAATTTCCAGCCGCCTTCTCCATCCTACGAATGAGATCCATCTGATGGTAGTACCTGGAAGCTTCTTCCTTGGTGACCTCGACACTGGTGCTGAGACATTCATCCAACTTGTGATATTTGTAAGGCTGTGGCAAAAAATATCACTATCAAGATTGCATATTTCATCATATTTCAGAACTCAAAATACAAAAAGAACTTTTTACCAATAAAATTGTGGCAAAATATCGAATTGTTGAAAACTAACATTCGTAATTTCGAGGACAGCCTTGGAAACGGTACTCTGGGATCTCACCACTGTGTTCAGAACTGGAGTCTGTAAATGGAAAGCCGAAAAGTTTGCTTGTACTTGTTGCAAACGAAAATGTAAACTATTTTAAAGGAAGAACATTCCTAACGGCTATTTTTTTATCAACCATTAATTTCATCTGGATGAGATCCTTTAATTTTAGGACATGGTGACCTTCACCTTTGAGCTCGATTTAGAATTAAACTTTCAAAAACCATCCTCAGTCACCATAATTTAAAAAAAAATAAATAAACCTGCTTGGACAAAGCCGTCCAAAAAGACTTTGTAATTCTCGAAACCATTTTTGTGCTGACCAGAATTCGTTGCAAGGTAAATATGCAGAGCTGCCTAAGCTTTAAAAACGGACTTAAAATATACATCAACGTTTTTTCATTTTGTAAAGTATTTATTACAATTTATAATAAAATTATATTTATGCTACGTGTTTATGGAAACAAATTCAACTTTATTTAACTTCAGAATAAAACATTCAAAAGTATTTGAAGAACTCTTCAATGACATCAGATAATTAAATCTGCCATTATTAAATTAGCTTGTAGCTACATTTTTTAAAAACAAGAATAATGTATTAACTAAAGTTTTATTTATTTGTGAAAACATTGACACTAGATTCACCATTTACTCTGGTAAAATCTTGTTAAACTGCTTATCTAAACACCACCTAATAGGAATTTACAATCGAATTAATGACTGCGCTGTTATCAATGGTTAACCATGTCGATTACCGCCTATATTTTAATGTAATGGTTCATAGATGTAGTTTAACGGGCAACATTTAATGCTGAGATGTAAAGCATCCAGCATAAAAAATTAATGTTAGAGACATCATAAACCGCCAACCGACACACTCCCTCTGCTTCACATCACTCAGTTGAGCAGAAAACTGAACGAATGAGTTAGTTGATTATTTCTAAAAATTGATAGGACTTCAATCGTGATAAGCAGCATAGCGGAAAAGGTGTTCTCACGACATTATCAAACAGTTGACTAGATATAGTTTCCCTGCAGCTGCTAGTGTCAGCATCACGATCAGACAGTAATAAATATGAAGCATTTTCAAATGAGGAATTGCTGAAATATTCTCCTTTGACTAAAAAAAAAAAGAATTGCAGGTTGGGAAAATTATCAAGACAAATTATTTAAATAAATATGTGTGATTTACCAAATGCAACTGATCCAGGAGTAGAGTTAAATAATGGCGTACAATAAGTAAACTTCAGCAAATTATGCCAAACCAATGATGACAAAGGAGATGTAGTTCATTTTTTATATAGCGCCATATGCATAGCATCAGAAGCGCATTTTTAAGCATTTATATAGCGCTCCTTCCCAAGGGCGCTTGTGGCAATGCAGGCTGGGTTTCGAATACGACACATTATGACTGTTGCCATTACTGCCGTATGCAGAAACCCATTTGGCCAACCTGCACGCCAACAGAGACGTCAACAACAAAAACAATAATAATTATGATACCGACAACAACAGCGTCAACTTTATAGAGTAAATTTCAACAGCTTCAGGAGTTATCAGCAAGTGGCTTAATTATGACAAAAAAATAATAACAACGGCAGTGATAGCAGCAAAGGCAATACAAAGGACTTAACGCTTGACAGCAATCAATATAATGAGCATCAGTACAATTAGAATGCAGAGGCAAGCGATGACATGCATCTTCCTGTTCTTCTTCTGGTACTTCTCGGCCTTTTGCAGCTGCACGAGGCCGCTCTCGATGTTGTGCGAAGACGTCTCAATGTTGTAGTCAATTCTGTCCAAAATTGTGCCCTGCGACAAGTGTTTTAGAGTAATTCTTGATTATAAATACCGGCATGGCGTAATACAAACAAAGGATATCAACGGCAGATAACCGAATCAGCTTTCCATGGTTAAATAGCCTCGTCCAATGGGATAAACCAAGGCGGGATAAATTAAACATCACTCTAAATGCCTCCTGGACGAGAAAGTAAAACCTAGACGAGCAGTAAAATTGCACCTGATCCACAATCATGAAGGACAGTTCCTTGAAGATGTCATTGAGGTCCTGAATGGATCGAACTATCTGCATGATCTCCTTCTCCCTCTGCTCGACCATCAGAGAATCGTCATCTATTGCCTGCATCTGAACTGTTGTAAAGCCCCTCTGATAAAAGAATGGAATGTTTAGAACTAAGAACAGCAATGCATTTGTAGAGTTTGAGTTTGTACATGTGAAAAGTTTTTAGATTTGAATGTTACAACTATTCTTTTCTGGGGGGGGGGAATAAATGCCTAGAAGATCAAATTACAAAATATTGTTGACTCCATCCTCTGTTATCAGAGGTAGAAATGATGATAAGCTTGAAGACCAGTTTTAAAATTCAAATTAAATGCACAATTTAAATAAAAAGACATTGACTAATTTCGTGTTTAAGGTGAAATGCAATAAATAATTTATTTATTTATTCAATTAAAGATGATTAATTGGTAAAATCATTGTGAATAACATTTAATAATTCCACATTACAAAGTCTGCATTCTCCTCTGGTTCCATGTCGAGGAATGTCGATTCGGGCATGAAGTACTGACTGTGTCTTTCCTCTCGTCCTTGGAGTTCTGAATGCGAGTTTCACGATGATTACATATTCATAAGCTCAATAATAATATTGTCGTTGCATCAAGCCAAACGACATTAATCATTGTTTGATGTCATTGTTGAACCTCATGAATAATTAATCCAATGTGGCTTTTCAAAATTTAACGTAAAACTTAAACACCGTTAATGACTGTTGCAATCTCGTCCTACGGAACGAACGTTAGCTAGTGGAAAAATTAATAACAACAATAATACAGATAAATAATATTAATTATTATTAAACCAACTCTTAAGGTAAGAGGACTGAGATGATCTGAAGGCAGTTGAAAGCTCCTGAAGAGTCCTTGCTACCGTGGAGGTCATGTTCTGACCCAACTGGAGCTCTTTGCCACTGGCTACCCGACAAAGGCCGCCAAACTGCTGAATCAACCTGTTGCTTCTTTGAAATATCTGCTC
This sequence comes from Hirudo medicinalis, assembly GCA_011800805.1. NCBI lineage: Eukaryota > Metazoa > Annelida > Clitellata > Hirudinida > Hirudinidae > Hirudo > Hirudo medicinalis. Next base: position 58,382 of record MPNW01000158.1, on the reverse strand, counting down.
AAAAAAAAGTTAGAATTTATAACTTCATGACTTAAAATTGGAATAATAATAAAATAATGCTAAGTTAGGGTTGAAAAATGCTTCCGTAAATATCATTTCATGACGTTGATTGGACCAATAACATAACATAACATAACATTTTATTTTTACGTGCAGGTTGGCCGAATGGGTTGCGTTCCTGCATACGGAGGTAATGGCAACAGTCATAATGTGTCGTGTTCGAAACCCAGCCTGCACTGCTGCAAGCACCCTTGGGAAGGAGCACTATGTAAATGGTTGACAAGAAGTGCCTCTGACGCTATGCATATGGCACTATATAAATGAAGTACACATACATTATTTATAGTGGTTTAAGGAGACTAGTGTCTGTGTGATAAACCATTCCTTCTTTTTTAATCAATATCCAAATTTCGGTAGTCGTACTTTAAATATTTCTACCAAATCTGAATATATTGTCTCTTCATCAAGATATAAATAAATAATAAATAATAAAATATATTAATGCCAAACTAAATTAATGTCATGAGATGTAAAATGACCAGTGCTTATGATAATAATCATCATCATCGTTTTGCAAATGTCAAAGAGATTTCAACTTTGGATTTGGCAAAACCAATGTGAAAAATAACCACGTCAAATGCGTCTGCCTGTTTCCAATTATTGATGCAACCATTTGAATTTCATGAATATTGTTTATGAATATTTCTGTAGAAAGAACTACTTTTTAAGCCAATTGTCAATTTTCATCATTATGCTTATAAATTAAGTGATTCGCGACTTGCCTGCGTGATTTCGTTGGTTAAACTTTCAATTTCCTTTTCTTCTGAGATGCTGTCGTCCATCGTCGGCCTGTTTAGATGCTTGTCGTGAAGTTCGTTCAGCATTTTCACTGAAAACAAAACGGACTTCAATCACCGAGCAGCAATAAAAGAATGACTTTAATTATTAACTGCATCTAATGAATAAATCAAAAGCACATAATACTTTTTGAACTGATTTTTCCAATTTCTAATCGAATCTGCAGAGACAATAAAAATAGATTTAAAACCTCAAGATGTTTTAATGCTTCAAACAACAAATGTAATGCTTACTTCCTCCACCTTGTCTGACCTAAAACAACAATTTCAGTTTTAAGCTCATCGGTTCAATGAAACAAAAAATAAGATCACAAATTAATTTTCATAAGCAAATCTTTTACATATAGTTCTTTAAACTTAGTTTCAGGTAAGATTCTCATAAAACTTAAATGAATGATACGATAAATTTTGACCAACAATATTATCAAACAAATATATAAAAATCTAATATTTAGTGAAACTCTTAACATTAAAATAGACTTTTAATGATCACCATTGTGGCAGGAGGTACCCATTCTTAATGACTGAATTTCCCAACTCTATGTCAGTCTCATCCCTGGTGACCAAGGCAGATTGGTCATTGGTAATCTGCTTTAAGAGTCAATATTTATCTTAAAATCACTTTGGAGCAATTGTCATTTAAGATATTTCAACTGAAATTTTCGAGTTTTATCTTTATGTTTAGTTTCGATTATTGTTATAATTGTGTAATAGTATATCATTTTAGAAAATTTATTTAAATAAGCGTTGCCTACGTGGTCAGAAAATAAATGCTTGTTTTGCAAAGCATTGTTTCGCATCAGAATAAAAGCTTCTGTCAAACTTCTGGTAGCCATTTCAGAAATGTAAATTAAGAGAAATTGCCGATTGTGCAGAATGTTGCGACAAGGAAAAATTTTTATCGGCGGGTTTATTTACATCTGCTCTAAACAACTTGCAAAAGGTGCGAGTAATTAACCAACAGAAATCAACCTGGATATTCTATATTAATAATAAAAATATTCATAAGTAATTTTGTAAATACATCAAATCTCATTATATCAAAACTTTGCAACTAATTAAAAAAATAATTATCCTAACAATATTTCATAGCATATAATGATATTTTTATAAGGTCAAATGATTTCTGAATTATTCTGAATATGGCTGAATTGAAGAGTAATGCATTTTTGTACCATCTTCAGGATGATTATTCCAATCCACAATGTTTTCAACTTTACGTCCCTTTTCCATTCCAAAAAAATCTATTGGGGTTCACCATAAAAAAAATGCATATGATCTGTGGGGATCTAGACTTTCAACGATTTGAGTGAAAATTTTGCCAAAAAACATCTTTGAAGTGAATGTTATTAATAACAGTTCACATGTAATAACCTGTCAACTTCACAACATTTAAGATCAGACATTTATTGGAAAGATTCGGAGGAGGGGAAATGTCCACAGCTCTCCAAATAAACCTAATGCAGCCTTTTGTAGTATTAGGTTTATTTCATTGTTCTTTAAATATGGTTAAATGGCAAGTTTATCCTAAATATCGATAAGAGATCGTTTCTTATAACGATGCACAGCTTCATCAGAGCTTGAGTTGAGTTAGCGCCACAACGGTTCTTCAAGAGAACTTTGATTCTTGCCTGCCTTGCAGAACTTTGATGTACGCCCCTAATGATCTGTTATCTGACGATATCGACGAGACATTTTGTTTGCGACTAATATTGATAAATTATATATTACTAAACACATTAACATAGATAAATTCGGATAATGTTGAACCGATATCTAATTACTATTTTTATTATTGGTAAAGTATTTCAATCTGAGATATTTAATGTTTTTTAGCATTGCATTTTATATTTATTTCAACATCATCAACAACATTTTTAATGATGTTGACTCTCATACTTACGTCTGCTAGTGGCGTCTACTTTTCTTAATCGAATGTTTGTTTTGACATCCATCTCCAGCTTTGAGCGACTGCAAAATCATGCGTTGGGTGCATGACGGCAAGTGGAGCAATCCCAACAATTGGAACCTGAACAGAGTCCCGTGTTCTAAGGACACCATTGCCTTTCCGTCTCCGGAGTCGACGCCTACCGTCATCTTCCTCCAACAGAATATTTCCGTTACAGAAATGGTGATTCGTTTATTTAAATCGTTATATCGATTTGTTATCGTGATTTACTGAGAGAGCCTAGTCAACCAAAGCATTTCAGTAATTGCTTCTAGGTTTTAAAGAAAATAAAAGTTAGATTATTCTGTCAAAATTTAATTAAGAGTAAATAAAAAACAGTGAAAACATATTAATTAGTTACTTAGTTGTACCAAGTCAGTAATAATAGCAATTTTTATTGCAGCATCTGGCCTTCAATGGAGAGCTGATTTTTTTTGATGATTCTGGTATCGGTGTCACACAGACTAATACCGTAGATCCATTGTGTGCAGTTGGAGGGGGTTAGTAGCATTTTATATGGTAGACTTCTACTGGCTATTCCTACTCCCAATGGAATCATAAGTTATTTTTTAAAGTTATGTGATGTGCCATATATAGCGTAGCATCAATCATGCCAACAAGATCATCATAATTTAAATAGAAACTAGTGATCATATAAACCTGGTTTATACTTCACTTTAAATTATTGTCATCATCATCATTATCATTACCATTACTGTAAATATTTGGAAAGAGATTCGCTTCAATGCAAGAGAGAGGGGATGGTGGTTGGACGAGAGCAACTGGTGTGAGATCACGAAGGTCGAGGGGGTGGACTGCCTGGAAAGACCGAGGTTCAGACTCGACACGGAGAGGGTCCCGTGCAAGTCGGACGAAGTGGTGTTCACCAAGTTTTCAAGTCTCCTCGTCCAGGTGGAGTCGAACCTGGCTCTCAGTGTCGGAGTTTTGAAGATGTTCAACAGGGTTAACTTATTACGCTTTTGACAAACTAAATACTAGTTTAATAGTCAAATATTCATCACTTACTTATATTTTGTCAATAACAATAAATAACTAAAAAATGATATTCAAGATGTAAAAGAGGCAATCATTAAACTCAAGCAATTTGCCTGACTTTTATTATTCCTCGGAAATAGGGCTAAATAACGATGAAATCATCCTTTCCAGTATCAAAACACTCCCTCCTTCATCAGCCTCGTAAAAAATTCGGACGTCAGCGATCACTTCTTTTGGCCGACCACCACCGTCATCAACATCGCAGGGCAGACGTGCAACGAAGTTTCCGACTGCGAATGCGGAAACAACATCGGGAAGGTCGAGCGTTGCTAGAATTTCTTTCTCGATATTCTTCGTATCGACCGGTTCAAATTTAAATTTTAGCAAGCACATTAAGTGAGAAGACTGCTTTTTAATGATTTCCTTGGATTTATTGAGTCAGTATCTTTAAAACATTTCCTGCATGTTGCCCACAATTAAATTCTGTTGACCATCAGGTGCAGAAAATAGTGTGCATGTCTATTAAGAACTTTATTAATAGAATTGAAATTCCAATCAAACAGATAAAAGAGCACATTTGCAAGAGGAAAACCTGTCCTGAGAAGTACCCCTGCACTGATTGGTTCACTCCTGAAGGTCACTGCTGCCCAGTTTGTGGTTAGTGGGAACAAATTTGATGAGTTCGATTATAACAGCACTTGATGCTATTTGAAGATCTTGTTATTTCCACACATTTAACATTCTGTCTGGATGGTGATGATATTGACGATGATTTGCTAACGAGTCTTTTTCTTCGATTTGCTTCAATGTAGGGAAAGGGTTTAAATTTATGATAATAATAATAATAATTTACATGATAATAATAATATTAATTTATATGATAATAATTGATCTGTTCTTCAGGTGTTTTGTTGACCTCTCCAATTGATTCGTCATGCTTCAGTGCCAGGGTGTTCTACTACAAAATACAGGATCTTCTGGAACATATTTCTGTGGTGAGTGACTCTCTCATGTTTTGTTAAAATATGTTGTAATTTTTCTGCAATGATAAAAGTGACAAGATTTATTTGTCGTCGTCGTCGAGATAATCCTAATCTTGTCGTTATCAATGTCATCAATGTGATCAATGTTATCAATGCAGAACCACATGAATCTGGTGAACGTGTCCGTCTCGAAGATATCAAGCAACAGGGTGCAGGTGGCGTTGATCGACATCTCGTCGAATGGTGAAGGAATTCGAATCGGACGCGAACTTAGGAACGTGATCGAGAAAGGTTGGAAAAGTAATTTTTAAAAATCACCATCACATTCTGCATCATCGACTTTGAACGCTTAGTCTGATTCTGTGCGACCGCTCGATTAATGGAGCAATTAGATGGATGAAATTCAATGGTTTTAATGATAGCGAGTTGATCTCTCGATTTAAAGTCAAAGATAACAAGATCTGCCTCGGTTCGATAAGTTTCGTCACCTCGAAAAGTAACTTCTCTGCATCGACGGATTCCCAAACAGGTTTGATAAATGAATTTTATGGAAACTTTTAATGCTTTCGGCATCGGCTCATCATCACTGCCGCCACTCTAACTACTACTAAAAGTAGTTAATTGAGTATTAATTAAGTAATAATAATAATAAAACAATAATTGTTGTTATTATTATTTGGCTTAGGTGAGCAAGCACAAAGTAGACTCGGTCTCGGTTTGAGTCTCTTCCTCGTCGTCGTCGTCGTAATCATCGTTTGTGCTCTTGCGTTCAATGTGAGGCACAGAATCAAAAGGTGACCCTTTCAACCCTTCAATCGATCTCTCGGTTGTTTTCGTTCGTTCGAATGCCGAGATGCGTGTTCGATGTTCGATGCAATTGCTCGGAAAGATTGATTGTAAATGATTTATCACGTCCTTCAAAAATGAAGGAAGTCATTTTAAAGAATGATTTCATTCATTAAAAATGTGTCTTACTTTTAATTCTGGCCTTTATGCACTCAACCTTGGTAATAGACAGTTTACTTAGTATTAATAATTAATATTAATTTAGCTAAAAGAGCAACATTGTCAATGTTGATATAATCAGATTTTATTTAATATAGTTTTTTTTACATATGTAAACTCCTGCATGATTTTTGGTGTAATTTTAAATTTAAATCGTTCACTGCAAATGTTAATTAATGTCATTTGGTGACAATACTGAGATATCGATGATGTTGTTTAACATCACTTCCAGCCAATACATTCCAAGAATAAGGGACAGACTGTCCGCGATGATCCCGGGTCAAAACGTGGTAACCACGAGAACAAACAGAAGGAGCGTAATATTCGACAATAGTGCCATCTTTGACAGTAGCCCGTCCTCCATGTCCGACCCGACCTTTGTTGGGTTTTCAAGGTCTGAGGTGGTTAATGGCTTCTTCCTTCCTGTTTTTGTACTGAGTCCAATTGGGAGCTTTAGCACTCCATTAGTTAATATTATTAGGTTTCATTATTGTTTCTATTAATGCCAACATCAAACTTCGATATTTTGATTTATTTTCAATCGCCTAAATATGATTCATGAAATCATTGCACAGTTTATGATATTAAACTGAATAAATGTTAAACATTCTACAACGTACTTTGATTATTATTTCAAAATTATTAAATTTGCAATGTAAATGTCTAATAAATCCAAAGGCATCCCAAATGGAAATGACAGAACCAAGAGCCAAGTTAGTGGACCATGACGTTCTGAATGCAGCCAGAGATGGCAACGATGGCGCAGGCGGCATGCTCCAGGAGGCTGGTAGGAAAATCAAAGCTACCATAGGGACCTTTAGTCCAAGGTTCAGCAGTTTTTAATGTTTAAAAAGATTTGAAATTAATTTAACGATGCACTTATTTTTATATCATTAGGATTTTCCATGTTAGTTTATTTTGGATTTTCCAAGATATTAATTAATTAAGGTTATGTGATAACCTTCATTTTTCATCTTGTGCATCTGTTCATTACTGCTATACTTTTTTTTTAGGCTCATATTTTCGAACCTGGAGAGGAGGGTGTCTGGTGAATCCTCTGATTATTTCCATAAGAAGATGAAGGAAGAGACTGGTTTGGAAGCCACTGAAAGTGAATTTTCTTTTGACAACCCGATGTTTGGTCGTCAGGGTGCAACACAACCTCATCAACCACCTCATCTTCTGCCATCTCCAGTACCTTCTTCATCGATTAATGTCGAGACAGCCACGAAGCTGAAGAAGAAATCAAAGCTAGAGACGGGAGACAGCAACTTGGCCTTTGAGAACCCATTTTTTGATGTGGGTTGCTGAATATATAATCATGTGCTTAATTAGTTAAACATGTAGATTAATTTTAAACCTAAGAATTCATAACATAAACTCTTGGTCTTTGCATAAATTGACAAATTGCTAAATTGATAAATTGCATAATTTATTTGTCACGTGACTACAAGGCTATTTTTCATTTGTTGTGATAGGAGAAAAAGCTCAAAGGCAAAGAAAGTTCTTAGTTGCAAAAGAAAATTATTCCTGTAAAACATTACTTCACTGCTTCATGATTATCAGGTGGATTATATCATAATCGGGATCGGTTAAGTAAATTTGTCTGGTCACTGGGTATCTATATTTTATTTTCAACCTTATTGCTACAATTGAGATTATATTTAGTCGTCTTGATTCTGGTATTGTTAAATTCGATGAGATTTCGATATGCGTCGATATAAAAACGTTCTTGGGATCGCGATCTTAAAATTGTTAACTTCTTAAAAACTTAATTTATTGGCAATTGTTGAAAACCGGGGGCCGGTGTCTGGGAACCAGAATGATGCATTAGCTCCAGTGGCATGAAAGGGAGACTGCTCTCAAATTACGACTAACGAATAAATGTGGAACACTAGTGGCAGAAGAAAATTCTGTGATCCTTGGTTCTGTGGTACTCCGATACTTTGCCTACAAAGTGGAGTTAAGGCCTAGATTAGCTTGATCAGTTTTAAAAAATTATCTACAAATTTAAATTGCCTTTTAATAATAAGTCAAAACATTGACTTTGGTTTTTAAACAATTTAAAACTTTAAAATGCGATTTTTACACTTATACCTTTTGGGGATATTTGTTTTACTTGGCCGCCATCGCTGATTTGAAATTTGTTTCGATTGGATGTCCGATTTGTAAGAGTCGATAAAATTATGGAGACTTCACTTGATTTTAATGATGAAAGCATGTCACTTGCAACGGATAATCGAGCTCAAGATAGGAAAAGAAAAAGGTGTGAGTTTAAATTACGATCGCTGTTTAAGTGCACCAGCTTTTTGATAGACATTTTAAATTATTATATTTCAACATTAGACCTGCTCTCACGATTCCAAAGACTCCTATGCTGATGAAACGTCAACCGAAATTTCAAAGGCAAAACCATTTGACCGCGGAAGAGCGAGAGCTGGAACGCATAAAAGAAGCCAAAGCGAATTTGGCCAAGAAAAAGTTGATGGCTGCCAAAGAGCATAGAAAGTCTCTGGATGCACAAAGTTCAACAGCTCCTGGCAAAAAGCCCCTCACAAGGCCCATAGGTTTCAATTTTGCAACTGATAATCGTGTGAAGGAAATTGACTCAAACAAGCAATCAACTGCTGTTGATGAGGCTGTTGATTTTGTGAAAACCCTCAGAAAGCAGCAGGATTTCAACTTTTATCCAGGGCGAACAAGACCAGAGCCATTTGTCTTTCATGGTAAAGAACCTACCAGGGAAAACAAGCCTGGGGATAAAGTTGAGACATTAGCAGAGAGGTGTGCCAAATTTACCACCAAAACTCCCGTCAGGTTTCGTACAAAGCCACGCAAAGAGACTGAGAAGCCAGCAAATTTTATGGATGTTATGGCCTTTCAAAATGAAAATTCAAATGATGGTAATTTTCATGCTAAACCTCTTAATCACAAAATTCTTGAAGGCCCTGTTGGTCTCAAACCCCGCAAACATATTCCACTCACTGTTCCCCAATCACCTGCTTTTTCAAAGCTGCATGCTACTAAGAACGCGGAATTGAAACACGACTCGATGGTGACCGGAATACCAAAGATATGCCCCCTTCCTGCAAACGCTTCTCCTTTCAAGCCACATCTGGAGCGCCGGAAGGTTGAGCCCATTCCATTCTCATTTGAGTCAAGAGACAAGGAGATGATGCAGAAGAAGGAAGAAAAGATTAAGAAAGTCTTTGAAGCAGAAAAGGAGGCAAGAGAATTTTATGCTCAGCCACTGCCATGCTTTGAACCTGTTCTACCAGCCAAGAAATCCAAGCCTATAACTGTTCCTGAGCCATTTGATCTTGAAATTGAAAAAAGAGTCAGTGCCCAGCATGAAAAGTGGCAAAAGAAACTTGCAGAGGAACGAAGGATGGAGAAGGAGAATGCCAACTTTCGGGCCCGACGGGCAACAGTGCTCGAGATGGAGCCATTTGTGCCTGAAAAACCGAGCTCTAAGGGCCACAACATCACCGTGGAGGAGAGGGACATGCACCTGCCTCTGCATACAGAGAGGAGAGTGGCGGCATGGAAAGATATGGGTAAATATCTGCAAGCCAAACAAGTGGAGGCAGATGAGTTCCGTGCTCAGATCGAACTTAGAAGAATTGAAGAGGAAGCAGAAGAGGTGAGGAAGTTTAGGGAGCAAGCAGTACACAAGGCACACCCTGTTCGAAATTTCAAACCTGTTTCCGTAGAGCCTAGCAGCAGGCCACTCACTGATCCCAAAACTCCAAACTTTTCAAGGAGACTGACTGAAAAATATATGAACAAAATGTGAATAATCTCGCCATTGGTTGAGTCTTTAGACTTTAAAATTCAAATGCTTCAAATTTAAATTGTTTCAAAAATAAAATGCTTCGTATCTGAATCGTTTCCGCGTTTAAATGGTTGCTGGTCGGTCGCATCGGCCTAGATCGGTCCCCGGTAAACCCTCGAGGGGTGGGGGTTATTCACTAAAGCAGACCGAAAACAGGTCGAAATCAAATTTATCATTAATAAACAAAGCACTTTTGTAGATGTGTGGGTCCGACGACATCATGTAATAGCTGTCAAAAATATTAAAATATTTATTGGTTCCGCGCATCTCTAAGCACTGGTGAGTTGAAAAGGTAGTTGGCGAAACCCATCGGCGTTTCTATTTTGTGGAAAATCGGCAAATTTATGGCTGCAGGCGATGAATGGTTTTGAAGGTCTCGTAATCGAAGAAGCTTTCTTTTATCGCCTAACTAATTTTTGAGAGGTTGAAGCGTTGCATGTTCCACAGATGAGATGATGGGATCGGCCACTAAAACACTAAAATTGGAGGATGTGAAAGTTTGAAACGATTTTGACATTATTGAATAAATATGATGGGATGCACAATTGTTCGGTTTAAGTTATTTTTTAATCATTAATTGTTTACGCGTTGCAAGGAGAACGTCTTAGATGAGTACATGATGGAGCTGATAGACGAAGTAACATGTGGACTGTGTTTTGAAATACATCGCTCCTGCAAGAAAGGTTTCTTCTTTCTCGACGAATCCGACGCCGAGTCAGTCTAATTTTTTTAACAATTGAATTTCTATTTAACGCTAATAAATGGGAATCATAAGCATTTAGGATAGTAAGTCACTAGGATGCATTCTACTTAATATTAATTATCTCATTTTCTCGTCAACGAATTAGTTGATTAGCCTGCTACATTAGATAAATCAATTGCACTGCATGATGTTGAATTCATCCTTTTTCCTTACAGATCTCTGAAGCAATTTCGTAAGTCCAACATTACAAATCAGGAATTACATCTCATCATGTGAAACGTGAAAAAATGCAGCACTTGCATTAATGTTGATCGTTGTAATCTTAATTTAGAAATCGTCAACAAGAAAGGTCTCGATGTGTTTGGCCAGTCTCCATCTAACAAGAAGCAGGTAGAATGCTCCTGTCCCAATTGCCACAGAAACTTGGCAGCATCAAGATTTGCTCCCCACCTCGAGAAATGCATGGGCATGGGTAGGATCAGTTCAAGGATTGCTTCCAGAAGGTTTTTTTTGTGGAGTTTTTTCAAGTTTGAAAATAGTTTAATTTACCAAACCTTCTATTGAATTTATCGCAATAATGCGCACTTGTTTTTCAATCTTCAAGAATATGTTTCAAAAATCAAATGATTTATTTAAGTGCAATTAAACACTTATTAACTTTTAATGAATGTCATCTTAAATTTAAATTTTACAGAATAGCATCCTCTGGTAACCAGTGCGTAAAAAAGGAAAGCGACAGCAACGACAGTGACCTGGATGGAGACGCCATTTACAGACCAGACAAAAAATGTGATTGAATTTTTATCTACATTTCATCAAATAATATTTATTACGTTAATTTATAATTAACTCGATGAACTTCATGGGTTTGCGAAGAAATTGATCATTTCAGTGAGAAACTGTCCTTAAGATGACCTTTCTTAAGAAATTTTTATATCTTTGAATTTTTTGCATCAAGACTTTACTTCAGAAGAACAAAAGAGTTTCTGTGAAGCTCGAAATAATTTTTTTTTAAATTATGACTTCAAACTTATTGAATAAAAATATTCTTTCCTTTGTCATAGAAATTATGCATTTTTTTTGAATTTTCAGCAAAAAGATCAAAAAAAGAAAAATCAAAAAAGAGGAAAAAGTCCAAACATTCTGGTGAGTTTCGAATGTAATTCCAACAAATCATTTGACTTTGTTGGCTCTCGCATCTTGTCGAAGTTAATTCATTGCAACGAATCATCAAACAATTTGATTACCATCAACAATTCCTTTCTGAGCTTATTTGTTCTAAATCATAAATAGAAGCACTATGTAATTTAATAAACTCTCAAATTATAATGACATTATAATAATTTAAATCAATTTTAATCACCAAATTAATGTTTATTCTTTGGATTAACTGTATTTTGAACTCTTTTACAGCTGAAAACAGCCCCCACAGCTCCGTCTCCAACACTCCCACGCTCTCCATGAATCGCGATCACGACGACGACTACCTGCTCGACATGTGACCGGGCCGTGTCCGACCCATGGCGGTCACCCCGCACTTTTTGGAGCTAACAAGTTAACATTGTTTCCAAGTTGTTTGTCACCCTAATTGAGTTATTTTACGGAGGGCGGATGATTTCTCATGAGCCTCGTGTAGAGGGGTGTCATGCCACCCCGTCGCTGGATGAGTTCGCTCATCCGTTGCTTTGTGATAGTCGAAGTGCTGCGCTCGACGTTTTCAGCTTTTTAATTTATTGTCACATCTCGAGCAGGCTACAAATTGAGCTATTTATGGTGCAACACAGCTGCTCCTGACATTCGATGACGCTATCCAAAGCGATGACACGACATCCTAACATCTCAATCATGCCAGAACCTTTCCAAGTTGTTTACAGTCTCAGTATTCCACATTTTGTAAAGACTTATTCTCCTCAAAATTTATCTTTTTTTGTCACTGGAAACTGTAAAATATATTAGAGATGCAATTAACTTAAAGCAAATTTGTTGGTTTATCGGTGTCATTTTAATGAATTTATCTCAAGTCTCTTTGTGATCTTGCAAATTGATTGGCTGACGTAAACATGTGAGGCATCGGCCTGCTGCTGAAGTGTGGCTAAATGCTTTCTAGAAGATCTATTCAATAGGATCTTAAAAACCAGATTTTGTTGTTCAACTCCAATTTTATCGTATTATTCGTTTTATAAGGTAATCTCTCCTGAAACTAGTGGAGAGTAAGAAAGAGGTTAATAAGTTCACAATTAACATCATGGTTGACATAATAAACACATGAATCTTCAAAAGAAAGCTTCAGGTGTAGCACCTGTCCGTGAGGCGCCAAGCATTACTGTTGTGTTTTTGTGTAACTTCGTTAAGCTACTTGAGGCATGTCGTTGTCTTCTGACTGCTTTTTGCATCGTTCATCGTCATGGGACGTTGGTCTGTTTTCAGGGTCGGTGCTCGGGGTCCTGGGCGATCCGGGGTCTTTCCAAGATTGTGGCTGGAGACCCTGGAATGGGTCCTCGCCTCCCTGGTTCCTGTGGTTGGAACTTATTATAATTAATGTTAACTTATTGTAATTAACTTACTGTAAATAACATTAATTTATTACACTTAACATTAACTTATTATAAATAACATTAACTTTTGACAATATGAGTGATTTAAGTCAAGAAGTGGTTAGTGCTCATGAGCAGACTTATTTTCCATTCATAGATAAACAGATTGGCCAGATTTCAAAAGCAACAATCTCATTCTTTTCTTAGGTTTGATTACCATGGACAAAATGGCCTTTGCATTGTGCTAATGTTGATGTCAATATACTGATACTAATGTTGATCATGCTTCAGATTAAGTAATTAATCAAGCAATGATGAAGTAGTTTGCATAAATGAATACACTGCTTGCACTAACTGCAACAATACTCCATTTAAATGGATGTTATGTGGACAGAAATTGTAATATGTCAGAGGAGCACCTGTCAAGTGATGGCAAAGCTCCAGTGAAACCTCTTTTTCCAGTCAGCCAGTAAGTCGTCTGCAGGCCCTTGCCCTATTGAATATTCATGGAGATGATTATCACAGTAATAAATATTTTCCTTATGATAATCAATTTGAATAAATTAGTCACAGGTGATTACCACCTTGATGTTCATCTCCCCTCTGGGGGTCATCAGGTATTCTTTGTGTTCAACCAGAGACAAGTAGGCCATCCTGCTCAGGTGGATTTTGAGAGCTGCGTTGGTTATAAATAGAACGTAAGATCAAAAACAATAATGATAATCACTCATTAACATATTGTCCAACGATGTCCTCAAGTTTGTTAAATCTAATTAAGATGACTGCAATGTCGGTATTGATTTTCTCACGCTGCCCTGTGGACTCCATTTTGGCTGCCATGGTGACAGTGTCCCCAAAGAGGCAGTACCTGGGCATGATGTTTCCAACCACACCTGCTACAACGGGGCCTGAATGAATACCTGGGTGCATACAATCAGTATCAATTGAATTACTTTTATAACAATGATAGTGTTATTATTATGATATTATAACAACATCGTAATTCATGTTTAATCTCTAAATATTGTCACGTTGTTATTAAACAAAGTCATTCTTAAAGATAAGTTAAAGTTATTTAAAGATAAGATAAATCGATGACAACGATCTGCACGAGAAGATTTCTTACCCAATAAAACCCTAACCTGGTACAATGATTGAAACCACTCATCAAACAACTTGTGCCTGTTATAAACCAACTGCCATTGCTTGGTTAATTAATAAATCAGACCTATGCGAAGCTGAAGCTGCTGGTGAGGACGATGTCTGATCTTGAATCCCATCACTGCGCTCAGAAGCTCCAAGGAGATGGTAGCAATTTCAGACGAATGCTTCGCGCCATTCCTATTTGGCACTCCGCTGACCACCATGTAGGCATCCCCTATGGTCTCCACCTATCAGATTTAAGATAAAAATGTTCTTACTGATAAATGTTTTGAATGTTCTTATTGATAATTTGGCTTGCAGGTTGGCCAAATGGGTTACGTTCCTGCATATGGCGGTAATGGCAACAGTCGTAATGTGTCGTGTTCGATACCCAGCCTGCACTGCCACAAACTCCCTTGGGGAGGAGCGCTTTATAAATGTTTAAAATAGCACCTTTGACGCTATGCATATGGCGCTGCATAAATGAAGTACATTTACATTTATGCATTTTAAATGTGTTGAGTGTTCCGAATTATTAAATACAAATATACATTCAATTACTTCGTGCGATAGCGCTTCCTAAATCAGTGATGATAAGCGATGACTTTGGTCTTTGATGATTTAGAATGGATTTTGAAAATGAACCGAACCGATGCCTCACCTTGTAAACATCGTGTTTCGAGATGATCTCGTCGAAGCATGAATATAGATCGTTGAGGAAGTCCACAATCTGCGGGAGATTAAAGAGATCATTGCATTATTCATGATCATTCACCTCTTTAACATAATTTATAATATGGTTATGAAATTTGCATCCGACAATGTGACACTTAATTTCATTTCAATAACCTAAGTTGTGCAAGAGGCATTAAGTAAATACTATTAGTATATAGATATAATATAGTATATAGATATATAGTTAATAATACTATTAGAGGTTCTGTTATGATATATTATTACTACTAATGTGACACTGATCACTGACAACAATTTGCAACATAGATTTGCTTGAACAATAACATGCTGCACTGAATTGGATAACTTTAATATTCATAATTAGACTGGACTTTCCTGCATAGGACTGCTGTCTGCAGATATGGTTGTGAAGCCGACGATGTCAGAGAAGTAAATGGTCGACTGGTCGTAGTTTTCCGGTTGAACGAATTTCCCGGCTTTCAACTGGTCTGCCACAATTCTGATCAGAAAAATTACTTAATATTTTTTGTTTGTTAAATATATTTTTTTATTGCACTGAAAATATTTTAGCAGTAATGTATGCATGTGGCAGATCCATTCCAGAAATATCATTCTGTGATGAACTCTGACCTTGGCAGAAGTCGATACAAAAGTTCATCTGTTTTCTTCTTTTCCTCAATGAGTTGCTGAGCTCTCTCCTCCACACTCTTTTCCAGGTTTTGCGCGTACTTCTCCATCATGGACATCACCGAATCTAGGATGCTGACGCTGAGAATAAATACATCGTAAATAATCACATTATGTCAAATAATAATAAATATACATTAAAAAATACTCGCATGACGCAGACTGATAAAGATAATTTGAAAGACAAATGACAACATGATATGTACCAAATAACTTTGCCAGCATTCAACACAATTTCACAAACTGCTTCACTCATCAACACATTCTGCACATAATAGGTTAAATATGTTAATGTTATGTTAAACAATCTTGACTGACACCTGCAACAGTTCACAAGCCCCTCCCCTGGAACTTACTTGCCACCAGAGATCTTTCTCAACGCGCTCTTAATGGCATGGAAAGAAGGCCTAGAATCGGGGTTTTCACTCCACATTGATTGGATGAGTTCTAACAGGCTCCTCCCCATGTCACATGACTCGGGTAGACATGGCCGAAATGGGACGCTCTCCCCGTTACGAATTCGGCAGATGACGTCTGCCGACGATGACGATAATGATGACGACGACGACGATGATAACCATGATGATGATGATGATGACGGTTGTCTTGAAATTAACCAATTAAATTTTATGAAAACAAGCGTTGTAATAATTAGCTGCCGTAGGTTTTCGAGCAAACTAATGTGACAATATATTGTTAAAGGTAAATGTCATTATTATTGTTTTTCTGGAATATTTACGTTAATCAATAAATTTAAAGAAAACTTAGGAAGGAAAGTACAATGTAGCAATGACGAGAACCTCTAGGGGTCGTGAGGTCAAAGTTGAAAGGTTCCTCCCTGGTCAGTATCTCGAAGTAGATGATGGAACAGCTGTAGACGTCACCTTTTTGCGTTCCGGTCAATGGAGGAAGGTTTTCACGTAGGATCTCAGGGGCTGTCCACAATTTTCCTGTGTCAACGGAACAAATTGTCCGTCCACAAATTTTCAAACAATAGATACAATATTGTATTATGTATTAGCAACATATTACCTGCTTTATTCTAATTTCATTAATGTATTCAAGAGGTATGAAAAAGTAAAAATGAACACAAATTAAGTCAAAGGTCGTTCGTTCACTTTTATACATGTCGTTCTCGGTCTCGTGGTGATTCTGTCCTGACAAAAAGCTCGGGAGGCCATAGTCTGTTATCTGAGAAAAGAAGATGTCTATGCCTTAATGTAAGTTACGCTATTCTTCATCCATTTAGGCGCCTCTGACGCTATGCTAATGGCGCATTATAAATTAACTATTATTATTATGATTATCATCATCATCATCATCACCACCACCACCACCACCATCATCATCATCATCACCGTCATCATCATCATCATCATCATCATCATCACTACCGTCATCATCGCCATCAACCAACCCTGATGGCCCATCTCGAGTCCACAAGACAGTTGGAGCTCTTGAGGTTGCCATGGGAACCGATGTGGCTGGAGTGGAGGTAGTGCATCCCCTTGCTTACGTCGAGCATGAAGCTCAGACGAAAGGTGTTGTCCAGTTTTATCGACTCATTTTCGAGGACGTCCTGGTTCGTGTTTCAAATTTGTGCTCAATTTTTAAATTTGCTCTTACAAAAAATATTTGCAAAGCTTGCAATTGCTTACTTGTTTAATAATAAGTTGAATGGTGATAGTGATTATTACATAATCACAGTAGCGATTATTAAGTGGTGATAGTAGTGATTATTACATTATGATAACAATGCATATTATTGCATAATTATAATAGTCATTATCACATGATAATAAACAATCAATGACGTCGAGCCTAGCCACAAGAACCCCAAAGAACGCACGACCAATTGAACCAACATTGAGACTTCCCTTGCTGCAGTAATGCCAGAAGACGGCGATGTCAGGAGGATCAACACAGGCTCCAGCAAAGGTGTTTATATTCTCGTGGGCGATATTTTTCATCTGAAAGATGAAAAGTTACAACATGCAATGTTATTCATGTTTGTATATTTGTAATTATACATGATGTGTCATGATATCGTGATATCTCAAGGAAAGGAAAAAGGGAATGTTGGTGTTTATTAGTATTAAATAATTTGTCGCATACTTATGGTTGATCATCCACATTATACTGCACAGAATGTAAACTTTATATTTTCAGTCATCTACATATACGCTTCTGAGGGAAAAAAAACCTAAAGGTTCGAATACGTATCTAAATGTTAATCTGCATGACTAATTTATTTCATTACCTGACTTAATTCAAGCAGAACTTGTCTTGTGATTTGAATATGTTCCTTCTTCAACTTCTTAATGGCCACCAGAACTCCTTTGTGAAGACCAACTTTAGAGAACAACTGACCAACTCCTGTTCCGATACTCGCCAATGATCTGAAGAAAGCCAATAGTTATTTTGACTGATTTTTAAATTGACGAGCCTTGGGCTGTCTCGAATGAACTGGTGCTTTGGGAAGTGACAGACAAAAGCCAGCCAACAGGAAACGACTTTTGTCAGTTCCAAGGATATTTCCAGGGTCGTGAGGAATGGTTAGGGTTAGGGGTAAGGATAGGGTTAGGATTGAGTTATGTGCCAAAAGTCGCTGCCTGCGAATTGCCTCTTGCCCGTCACTTGGCCAACAATCGGACAAACTTAAAGGATGAAGATTTGTGTTCTGTGTTTGTGCTCATATTTCAACATGCATTCTACAAATCTAGACATTCCATGCCTTTAAATTTCCCAAGTGCGCTAAAAATTCTCTCAAAAATTATATTTTCACAAAATTCATAATGCGGTTTTGATTGAACTAAAAAGAAATTTAACAAACAACAATCGTACAACCTGGAACGGGAAGAGCCTCCGTCAGCATGAAAAACTTTGTTTGAATGACTTGACGAGGCTTTCCCTTCATCCTTGTTTTCGTTTTTTGATGAGACAACCGAATGTGCTTTTTGGTCTGAGCGGTGCTGCCTCTTCTGCCTCAGAGTCTCGGTGACACTCCCCAGGGTTGGCTGATTGTAATAAATTATACAAATTAAGAGAACTAAATTAATGAAAATACGTAGAAGTATACAATAATAAAAATAAATTTGATAACATATAATAATAATCATCATCATAATCATGAGTTTTGAGTGAAATTTAGAAAAATAACAGAAATTACGACTTGAAACACACTGTGCTACCATCCTTCATCGCTCCACACTGCACTTGATCGACCTCATCCCAGTTGATTTTCCAGGAATTCACGAGTATATCGTTCTCGAATTTCAATTTCCTGTTTTTGACAAGAAATCAACAAAGAATTCATCTCCAAAATAGAGCAAATGTATTTAGTTTAAAATAGATCTAACACTTATTTTAGATAACAAATTAATTACCTAATCACCAATTAATTACTTAATCTCCAATTGGTTTTCTTAAATTCTTTGTAAATAATACCTCTGAACCGCGATTCCACACACGGCCACCCCCACGCAAGTTATCAGGCAGACGAAAAAGATGGCAGCTACTGCTCCATCGTTAACTGAAAATATTAAATGGACAACATTTTAATAATTCAAATTGTTTATTCAACAAATAAAAGGCCTGACGAAATTCACGTTGACAGAGTTCATTTCTAAACCCGCACTCTGGTACATCTCTGGGTGCGTTCATTTTTCCAGTTTTGCCCCCGGGCCAGCGCGGCTCTACCTGAGTTTTCCTGAAAACCTATTAAGAAATCTGATTTAATTACCAATTTTGATTCCGAATTACTCTTTAGTATTTTTTTTTATAAATTTTAAAATGAATTTCAAACAGATAAACGAAGAATAAATGAAAATAAGATGTCGATCGTATAGAAATTCTAATTCTACTGTAATTTTCGGAGCAGCAAGACTTAAGTTACTCTGACACCAGAGTCGAAGTTGAGGGCTTCAGCAATTTTTACGAAAGAGCCGTTGTATGACATGTCCAGCAACCAGTAGTCAGGTTCACGGTCACCGTTGGAGTCCAAAACTACTTGGCCAGTCATCCCTTGAAAATTAACTTATTTATTGATTACAATCATTTATATAAGATAAATAAATTTTAATTTGATTTTACTTAATTTTTACCTTTTACTTAATTACCAATAACTTTTTTTTATAGACAAATTCATTTACCACTAAAAGACTTTTCTCTCATTCCTCGGGCTATGTCCAATCCGCTCCTGGCATCCGATCCGTTGTTCAAAGTTTCGGCAATTGCAACTGCATACAACAGCACAGCATCGTGGAGAAAAGCAGCATATTTGTCACCGTTTGAATAATTTCCCATCTGAAAGCCAGAATTCTGAATGTGAATTGAATTCGAACAAAGAGTCAAGATGTTTCGTCATCTGACAGGTCATCACAAGTCATCATTTAATGAATGTCCAAGAAAGTTCGAAAAAACGGATGGGGAATTGAGAATAAATTAAATAGAAGATTGAAAGTGCTAAAAATAATTGATAACGCTAAGATAATTGTAAGTTAAACTCTAAGATTATTGTATTAGAAAATTTGGGATTAATAAATTTCCAATTAGCAATCTTTCATAAATCAAGTTATACGTTAACTACTTTTTTAACTAAACCATTTAGTTAATAATTTACTTCAACGCCTCCATTGGCATATTTTGACCAGGGTGGTAAAAGCATTCTCCTTGCCACCTCCTTACGAAAATCGATGACTTCTTTGTTCGAAAGGGAGGCTAAAGTAATCTGTTTTTAAATGAATTTATGTCTTATTTAAGAATAATATTTATTTTTAACAACACAGCCACGATAATGGCAATTTGTACTACGGCGCACGACTCATTTCATACCTGTACGATCTGTACCAGGTTCAAGATATTAACATTACCAGGAAGTTTGCTTCAATGACAATTGTGATTTAATAGAAGAATTATAAATTAATTTTATTGTAACAACCACATGACTTATTAATTGATTTTTAATAATGTAAGTATTATCGTGTTTATCATGTTAAATCTAAATATTATTGTTCCACATCTATTCGCAAACTAATCGACTCCATCTGGCATCCTTCTAACATGAAGTACGGCTTCAAAAGCTTCCCTCGCATCTCCGTCTTTTCCATCCTTTCCTTGCCAAACTTCATCCGTGTTCAGCAGGTTCTCCTCCGGTAGTGAATCCATCGTTACGAAGACAAACTCACCGCTCGTCATGCCCATGGAACGAGCCATCAACAGCGACCTACGCCTATCCTCTTTCGGTAGAGCCAGGATTACAACTGGCGGTGAGCAAGTTGATTAGTAAAAACATAATTTAATAATTAATTAGTTATTAACGAGTGGTTAATAGTCATTATCCGATTTGTGGGCTAATGTAGTCGAACGTTGCACTAAATATTGTTTTCATGTTACAATGTTTACTATGTTATGTTTATGTTGTTCTCATTATTGCTCTGTATTATCCGTTATTACTGCTTGGTGTTTGGTCGAGATTGTTTGACTTTTAGTGCGTAATAATTGAATTAACTATATTTTCACTTTGATTTTAAGTTTTGAATTTTTCTATTTTCACGTCTGTATTTCGAACAATCGATTTATTATTTATTTATTATTGAATAAAATATTCATACTTCTGCTTTCCTCTTTAACTTTAAGAAGAATTTTCCTCAAACGAGATTCGGGCGGATACCTGTAGACTTCACTTGAGTAGGCAATGGTAATGTGACTCTCTTGAAATACCTGGAAAACCATTTTAACCATGATTTGAAAACTTTTATGATTTTAAAACTATTTAGAATAATTATTTGTTTTTGTTTTTGTTTTTAAGAGCTGTCAGATTTATTTCCACTGAATCAACATTTACAAAATTGTTATGAAATAAAACTTACAAGAGAAATGTAATCTTGTAATAATGTAATAATGAAGAATAATTTTATCAAGAAACTACTTAAATTATTTACCAAATTTGTCTAAAAAAAAATCAATCCACCTTTATTATCGCCTTTCCCGCATCTGACCATAGACTGTAGTTTGACGATATCAATGAAGTCCTATTCCAACCGTAATATCGCAACACCTCTACCATAAAAGCTGCCATCTTGCTGAACGGTCCGAGGGTTCTCCCTAAAGTGGTATAGATTGATTTGTCGTTGAAATCGGGATCAGTGGCTACCCAGGAAATGAGGGGCTTGTTCCAGTAGGAAGCCAGTTCCGCAGCCGGCTTGCAGGCTTAGGAAAGATTTGGTGGAGATGTCATTGTCAATTCAATCGAAAATTATAATGTATTGTGCTGATCTAATAAAATATTATTACAGCCATTACGAAGAATGTGATCGATATTAAGTATTTTATAACTTATCAAAACATTTAGCAGACAATATTTAGTAACTATCAACTTCCACTATTATGACCAATAATTAAAATTGTAAAGTTTTCTCCAAATCCATCATCACCATCGTCGTCATCGTTGTTGTTATCATCATCAGCATCATCAGTATTAATTTAGTAGTTGTTCATTGCATTCATTCAATTATAACCAATCGAGCACGGAGGTCCAATGAATGCATCGATCTTCTGCTGAGACATCAACTTTAAAATGTTGCCCACTGTGATCTTACTGCTGCACCCTGAATCCGAGGTCACCACGCTGTCGAGGTCAAAGGTTACAAAGAGTTATTTCTTGAATTCGCGTCCTTGGCATGGAATGTGCTATTTTGTTTTATTTTTTTATCTAGTTGGAATGGCTACGATATGACTTCATAATTAACGCCTGCTTGTGAAGTCAGATAATAATCTAACTTTTAGCATTCTTCAATTCATATTCTTCAATTATTTCTCAAAATTTGAGATTACACTTCAATATTACAGTCCAATTAATCGATGGCAGTCAATTCTAAAGTAGCTTGCACAAAGATATAACCGATAAAAACAAAGTGCTCCCACCAGTGCAAGCGCCATCAGTCTTATCGTTAGTAGACAATTCATTGTTCAAATTATGAATGTGATATTTAGGCTCCTCTGACGATATGCATATGGAGCATTGCAAATTAACTATTATTATTATTGTTATTATCAAGAATAATATTTAATAATTTCATAGAATAATGCTAGAATAATTTGATAAAATAATAGTTCTAAAGAATAAACTTCTCACCTGAACCTCATGATCTTTCCAAGAATTGGATCGGCATGGATCTTCTCAATAGCCAGACTGATGGCGCTTGCACTGGTGAGAGCACTGAATTCCTCAAAGGCAGCATTCCAGGGAGCCAAAAATCCAATCTTAAAATGTTCCAAATGAAATTCCGCCACATTTTGTTGGAAATTATTAATTATTGAAACATTATTTTTTCGGATTGCATTGAAATGACCGTGCGGGAGCTTTTGAGAGTCATTTCTTATCACGGGTGAAGCTTCTTTTAAACCGGTTGCAGAATGAAACAGAATCACATTTATCAACACGTGACAATGTAGTAACATTTGTATAAACTGCAAATAACATTAACAAAAAAGTGTTAAGCAATGCTATCGATGTTTAAAAAATTAAAATGGCCTTTTATTTCTTCCCTATTGCACTGAGGCAAGTTCAGGTGAGGACATTCCTTCGCTACAATATGACCTGAGGATAGACAAGTCTTATCAATTAAATGACATTGCCTCGCTGCATTAACAATTGAAAGTACTTAAAATTGATCAAAGAGTTAATTTGATCATTTAAATATTTCTTGTGAAGGAGCTTTTTGATCTGAAAGCATGAACCTTTTGTGATTT
Organism: Hirudo medicinalis; assembly: GCA_011800805.1. Classification (NCBI taxonomy): domain Eukaryota; kingdom Metazoa; phylum Annelida; class Clitellata; order Hirudinida; family Hirudinidae; genus Hirudo; species Hirudo medicinalis. The sequence goes on along the minus strand of MPNW01000158.1, from coordinate 35,243 downwards.
TGAAATGAGTTAACAATCAATCAATCAATCAATCAATCAATCAATTGTAAACTTATTAAATTGAAGCCTAATTAAATAAAAAAAACCATGAAACAAACAAATCAGAAGGTTCAGTTGGAGAGACCTTAAGGTTATAACGTTAGATTTAAACGCTTAAAAACTTGATAATATAATAAAATAATAAAGTAGTTGAATAAGGATTAATTAATTTGTTTGAAATTATTCAACATTTATTAAAAATTCTATCAAACTTATACTGTCCTCAAAGCAAACGAATGAGGCTATAAAAACTATATTTAAATGGGAAATATAATGTATGATAATTTTGAGTAGCTCTTTGAGGTGCTTTATTAATTAAATTAATTATAATAAATATCAACAAAATTTAAGGATATTAAATAAAAATAACTTGTGACTTAATTGCAAGGCGTTTTCTGCTTTAACACAAATCTATGTTTGCCACGATATATCGTAATGTGATCCGGTGATGGCTCTACTTATTTCTTACGAACCTTTTCAAAACCTCTGTTTAGTGAAATTTACCAATGTTTAGTTATGAGAAATTCTTTAAATCTGTGTAAATACAACTTGTCGGGTTTCATAGACACCGGGGTTTTTAAATTGTTGGAAGTCAGATCGAACTTGGACTCAATATAACTTCGGTCACAAACGATCAAAAAATGTGGCCTGTTAAAAATTTAAGCTTTTCGTTGACTCGAAAGAGACTCCAACATTACAGATTGGTGCTAATTACTTCACTTGTGTGGTTCTTCATCTATGTTTTCCTCATGATGTACTTTATTGACTGCAGCAACAAAGCGCCATGCCCCGCGCCAGGAGTGAGATGATTAATATTTTTAAGTGATTCACTTTTAAGTGACTTTGCTATAAAATTACAATGTTTGAGTATTTTCGCAATATTTCAGAGATTGTTTAAATTTGATGAAAATGTCCATACATCTTTTCATAAGTTTATACATTCAAAATTGATTAGCAACTCTTAATGCAGTTTATTTACTTAGAGAATTTTAGACAATTTAAAGGTTGTACTCCTTATTTCTTTCATGATCATGCTAAGTCAATAGCTTTAGATGTAAGCTATTTTTTTGTGATAGGTCACTCAACTCCCTGCGACATTTATTGCAACTCCAGCCCTCACAAGGCTCGGTTTCATCAAAAACTTCATCAGTGATATATATTCCTACAGTTAGTTTCATGCACTTTTATTTTGTTAGTAATTCAGTAAATCCGCCATTAGTTCGACAATTGGACAATGGTGAAATTAAAATGCCCTGAGTTTTATTGTTTGAGATTGTTCAGGAATTCAAAATCTTTTTTTAAAGCCAACTTTGAATTATTAGATAATTAGTTAATTTTTAATGGATTTTAATTCTTTAATTCTGCTCTCTGTGTTACCAATTAATGGATTACAAACCATTTACTGGTTTTGTATTTTAAATTAATTATTGGCTCACGATTTCAAACCTCTCAAAGTTTTTGCTCAACCCGGACACGGAGAGATGGGTCACGCCGTTGTTATTCCATCCGAAAAGACCGCAGAGGCGGATTCCCTTTTTAAGATCAATCAGTTCAACCTGATGGCCAGTGATCTCATGTCAGTGAACAGATCTCTTCCTGATTACAGATCTTACAGGTTTGTCTGTTCTTATCTTTTGGCTCTCGTTTATCGGTTATCGGAGACCAGAGAATTTTTGATTTCTCAAATTGAACTCATTAAATAGTTTATGCCGAGCAGACGACAAGATAAGGAGCACTTAATTGCAAATGTTCAACTGTTCTCTTTTTGAGTATTTATTGAAGAGGAATTAGCAATAACATCTGTCACCAATCTAATCAATGGTTGGTAATGACAACAATAACAAGGTCATTTATTAAGCACCACAAACATCAGCATTACACAAATCGAACGGTCGATGGACTGACAAGCTATTCAAATCAGGTGCCAAACGAAGCAGTATTCGACGACCTTGCCGGACGCGAGCATCGTCATCGTGTTCCACAACGAGGCCTGGTCGACCCTCATTAGAACCTTGTGGAGTATCATCAATAGAACTCCTAGACATCTCGTCAAAGAGATCATCCTAGTGGACGATGCCAGCGAAAGAGGTGAGAGGTCGTGATCCGTTAACTTATCGGAGTTAAGGTCGAGTGAAGGTCGAAGCGTTCGGCAATGAATTTCTCTTGCCACTCGAAACATTACGACGTTAAATCTTTAACGTTTCAAATTTCTCTCCTCCTCGATTCCGTCAATTTATAGGTCATCAATTTCGATATAAACTTGTTGGCATTTACGCTTAGGATTATCTCAAGCGAATATTTATATCGTTAATTGATATTATGTTAAACGAATGTTGGCAGTGTGTATGTGTATCTCAAACGAATATTTATATTATGTACATGCATGTTAAACATATACTTACATGTTTATGTTTGTGTTTAATGAGTATTTATATTGTTTTTGTTTATGTTTATTTATTTTCAAACCTTTCAAAGACTTCTTGAAAGAGAGACTGGATGAATACGTGGGAAAGCTGCCCGTCCTCACGCAAGTCGTCAGGATGCAAAACAGAAGCGGCCTCATGAGAGCCAGATTAAAAGGTTTTTGAGTATTTTTCGTTTTTAACTGACAAAGTTTTATTTGTTTTTAATTTGATTACTGCTTATTGTTGATTTGAAGGTTCTGAATATTTACATTTACATTGTCATTTAAACGAATTACGACCAAATTGCAGTCCGCGCTTTGTAGCGTCGACGACGAATGTCGATTATTATTAAGTTAGCCATTAGCTCAAGAATAGGCATTATCAAAGTTGGAAGATTGATTTGGCTAATTATATACTTTTAGTGGGCTTTTGTCGTCTGCTTTTGAGCTCAGAAATATTATTCACTCCGACATTTTACATTGACATTCGGACGTTCCCGATTGCACTCGATCGTTCAATTGCTTTTGCTAGTTACGTCGGGCCGTTGCAACGTCGATAAATGTCATTTAACATCGACCTGAGTTAAGTATGCCACGTACTTACGTATTCGTCACGAACCCTTCGTCCAGGTGCGGCATTGGCCAGAGGAGAGGTGATCATCTTCCTCGACGCTCACTGCGAGTGCACCACTGGTTGGATCGAACCGCTCCTCTACGAAATCAAAGTGGACAGGTACCGTCCGCCATGTCGTCATTATCAACCATGTCGCAATGTCGTCGAGATTGATGTTGCAAATGTTGCCGTACGTTGTCAATCGATGGATGATGGATAATTTAGGAGGATGATCGATGAATTAATGATGATGTTTAGTGGAATTTTTAAAATCATTGCACAGTTATTATCATTATTACTATTATTATTTATCGCCATCTTTATTGATGTTACGAATAAAAAAAATCATTGCACGAAAAGGAGATCGGTGGCATGTCCGGTGATCGACGTCATCAGCGACCGAAACTTTGAGTACAAAACGGGATCCGACCTCATCTGGGGAGGTTTCAACTGGAGACTCAACTTCAGGTCGGTCTGTGCGGATTATTAATTAATTAAATAATTGACTGATTATTAAATTTATTATTATTGATTATTAGTTAAATATTTATTTATTTATCTACTAATTAATTCTACTCAATTTGACCTCGAGAGAACCAGATTAGCATTTAGTTTGGATTGATTGCTAGGAACGTGTTGTTTCAACGAGTATCGACTCGAGTATCGTCATCACCGCCGCCATCATCATCATCATCACCTCCGATACCATGATGTCATCGGGGTGCCAATTTGTGTGGTCTCGGTCTTGGATGCAACATTTCAATTTGTGATCATTAGAACGTAACATGCAGGGTTGTTTAGCTCGTTAGTATTTAACGACTCAATGCAAAGGTTCTCGACCTTTCCGGTGCTGCGACCCTCGGCAGCACTCGCCACTAATGAAATTGATTGGGCTGCATTTCACTCGGTTCATTGCATTGTCGTTGTTAAGCCTTTGACTCCAAAACAATTGAAAGTTTATTTTTAAAACATTTTTATGCACTTCTCAAGCTTATGTTTACAAATTTTAGATTGTTTTGAACGAGAAAATATGAAATAGATTGTAATTTTTTTGTAATTATTTATTTTGTATGCTCAATGTTATTTGAGTTGCAAAACATTGCAAACATGTCAGTGAGGTGGTTGTGCATGCTTCCTTTTAATTAATTTGGAAATTCAAGGGGCTGTCTTAGTGAGAGCACAGTATCAAGTCTGCTCGCCTTGACGACCAACAAACTTGAAAAGCCTGTTTCACATAGGTTTGTTGTTGGAAAGGAAGAAGGAGGCCAACACAATCTCAGACAAAATAGGATATGATTTTTTTCCCCAAACATTTGTTAAGCGACAAAGTAGAGAAATCATGTTTTGCTATGTCGCTGGTAATGAGCATTCTCTGGAACCCCTTCAATTTAAACTGTGAATGAACTTCTAGCTACTGCAAATTGTGCGTCAGGTAACGTGGTAAAATAGCTTGAAATTTCTTCCTCAAGAATTTGCAAGTGTTGTTTGGTAGAACGTATCATTCTATATTTTGTTTTGAAGTTCAGCATCGTATTCCTCAAAGAAGGCCAGTGAGTAAGTTCGGCAACATGCGAGCTTTATTTCCTTCTAATTTTATTTGCCAAAGCTGAAGTTTCAGTATGAAATGGAATGCATGGATCTTCTCTGATAAATCTAGTCATGTTGCATTCGGTCCTTGAAGGGATACATTTAATTCGTTTGATATCGCAAAGGTGATATCAATGATATCAGCCAAGTATGGAATTTCTTTGAAGTTTGGTTTTATCACTGAAAAATTCTTCGAACTTTGGTTTTCTTCTTCGATTAAAGAAAAGTTTTTAATTCATCTCGGAGATCAAAAACCCACTATAAAACCTCGCCTCTTGACAACCATCTCACATCGGTGTGAAATAAGAAAACATTATTAGGTGCATCGGACTCATTGCAGTTTTCAAAAACAGGCAGCTGTTCAAAGCACTCGATTTCAAAAAATTCACATCATTCGCGACAGTTTTTGTGCTTGCACTAAAAAAGCATCTTAATCAAAATTATGCGCAGGGTTAAGGATATGGTTTTATAAAAATATGTTTTTAAATATTAGAAAAAATAATAAATTCCTAGTGAGTCTAGCCTCGGGCGACCCCTGGCAAAGAAGTCAGGTGACCAACGGGTCGAGGACCGCCGATCTAATGTGATCTTCAATGTAATAACCACCACGAATGTCATTATGATCACTGTTAGCTGCATGCTTGTATGTCATTAACTTGCAGGTGGTACAGGATATCAAAGGAGGAGGAGCTTAGGAGGGGAGGGGACAACACCTTGCCAATGAGGTGAGAGGTGGTATTTATTGAAAAAAATATTAGACAATTAATTAAAGTGCATGCATAACTGAAATGAAACATCACAATATGAAGGTTCACATCGTATGATCGGACCTTTTAAAAAATACCATCTAGGTCACCCACCATGGCAGGGGGCTTGTTTGCAATCGACAAGAATTACTTTTACGAGATCGGTGCTTACGACCCTGGCATGATCATCTGGGGTGGAGAGAATGTCGAAATGTCCTTCAGGGTTGGTTGCTTGATCATGCCATGAACACTGACAATGTGCCATCCATTGGCTAATATTCTAAATTTGCCTTTAGTGACCATTTCATATTTCCAGGATCGATTATCGTTACAAATATAATTTATCGTCTGAATATTTTTAGCATCATGTGACATTGACGAATGTTGTTGTGCAATTTGTTGGTAACCAATCTACCTTATCAACTGACATCTTATCAACCCGACGAGCCCTAGCATTGTTGCTAGAAGTCTACTACTTTGGTTTATCGCCTTCAGATCTGGATGTGCGGGGGTCAGGTGTTGATTGTGACCTGCTCGAGGGTGGGCCACGTGTTCAGGGAGACCTCCCCCTACAGCTGGCCCGGAGGGGTGGCCAGCATCCTCGACAACAACTTTCTGAGGACTGCCGAGGTGTGGATGGACGGTTACAAGGAGTTCTACTACAAGTCCAATCCAGGTGAGACAAGCGGTCGGGTATGCTGATGCTTGGAATCGGTGATGGCAGGCGAAATTTGACGAGCTTTGTCATGATGAGTCATATTGTGAGTGCTAATTTTCTAGATAAGTAGGTTAGTTTGAATAGGTGATTTAGTTTCAATCATCATTGTTATTATTAATTAATTATTACAATCCAATGGTAATTATTACAGCAATTAAGGAGCTCATGAATATTCACATGCAGGTGCTCGAAGCTCCTCCTACGGGGATGTCTCAGACAGGAAAAAACTCAGGAGGAAGCTGAAGTGCAAGAGTTTCCAGTGGTACTTGGAGAATGTTTACCACAACTCCAACATACCTGTCTCCTACCATTCCCTAGGATATGTGAGTCTGCCTTGCGCCTTCCTGCTACCGACACTATCATCGGTACGCCTAGATTAAGCACGATGTCCCGATGGTCGAGTCAAATGGACGCTGGGCGATGACCACAAGGATAAGAGACATTTTTAAGACCTTTATTAAGAATTTAATTCGACAGGGTTAATCTAAGAAATAACCTGATAATTCTGCAGTAATTCTGGTTGATTACAATAATGAAAATTTGAACTTGGGAGGAAATGATGTGCATTATTAATGCATGTTAATTAATGCACATCGTTTAATGCACCCGACGACAGGAAATATTTTAAACACAAGATGAACCTCACGACCTCCGAATTCTTTGTGATGCGAATTTGAAGTGAATTTGTACTAAGAACGACATTCTCGTTTTTAGACAGAAGACCGGTCGATTGCTTGTTATTGTTTCATCATAATTTATTCATCCATCTCATTTGCATTTCCAGGTGAAAAACATTGCCACCCAGTTGTGTCTCGATACGATGGGTCACCGTGCAGGTGACGTCGTGAATGCCATCAGGTGTCACAATGCCGGCGGTAATCAGGTGACGATTTCAATGTCGTTGTTGTGTTTATGGATTTTATTTAGCATAAACAACAATGGCGACAACAGTTACAGAAGCTAATTGCACTGAGAATAATAATGGCAGTGTTTTAATAATAATAATAATAATAATAATAGTAATAATTACTAGAAATGGCAACTAGAAATTCTTGTTGAAAGCTTAAAGTCATAACAATTAATTAAAACCAAATAATAATAATTGATTGCAATAATGTAACCAGCGATTAATTACGTTTTAATAATTATGTATAATATTATTATTATTATTATTTTACTTACTCTTGTCAAATGCAATTAATTAACGTAGATAATATAAATGAGGTTTCAAGCGATTGAACTTGGTATTCAGGTATTCTCGTACACCAACTCGAAACAGCTGAGAGCAGACGAACTGTGCCTTGAAGTCCCCGACAAAACCAGGGTTCTTCTTAAGAACTGCAATGGCTCACCCTACCAGGAGTGGTACTACGACAAAAAGGTTAGAAGTCTGCAAGTTCAAAGTTCACGTAGATGTCGTTCATTTACGTATTTAATTAATTTTTTTTATTTTATTTAATTAATTATAAGCATTAATTATATATTACGTAAGTAATTAATTATTGTTTCCATTTCAATAGTTTGTGGTTTTTCCTTCCATTAAATTTTTTTAGTTCATTTTTTGTGGAGTCAACATTTTAAAAAATAGTTCTACTTGTGTGTGAGCGTCGACACGTACACGTAAATATTAAGTAAATATTTTTGATGAGATGCTCTGATTATTTATCATTTAAACTTATTATCTAACTCACCAAGCTGTCACTTCAAGTCGATCGATCCGCACGAAATATTTTACGCGCACTCACACATGTTCACGTCGAAATGTTTATCGATCGATCGATTGAGGATTGTTTCGTTTGATACAAATTAAAAGCTGCAAACCATGAGAAACATCAAAACCAACTTGTGCCTTGAGGCCCCCCAGCATCCAAAGAAGGATACTCTTGAACTCGGTGAGTAGTCGCGAGATGTTGTCATTGTTGTATGATTGTTGTATGATGTTGTCGTTGTTGTTGATTGTTGTATGATGTCTTTGTTGTTGTTGCAAGGTGTTGTTGTTCGTTGCATTGGTGTCGACCTTTGTTGCACTTGCTGCATCAGTTGTAGTTGCTGATTGCTGGTCTAGTTGTTGGATTATAGTTAATTGTTGTTGAAGATGCAAATGCTTTGTTAGCTGGTACTTCTAAGTCCTACTGTGTATTATTTCCAATTTTTGTATCAACAAAAATTCCATAAGTAACAATGCATGCAAACAGCCACCTTATGGATGCTAGGGTTTAAAATATCAGTCAATTAATTAAGTGATACACAAATATCATTATCAGCATTGCACGTAGAACGAGGCATGAGATGTCACGGTAACAGTCAGAATTACTTGCAACTCAAATATGTTCTTAATTCGGAATGTTTAAACAAGAGGGCCTGCAAAGATGAAGATGATGTGACTGATAGTTACCATGTCACGTTGGTGATGATGATAATAATGACAAAAGTGTTGGCCATGATAATGATAATGATATTTATAGTGATGGACAATCTGTTGTTCATTCTGATGATTCTTTTCCTCCTCAACAATGCTTCCTCTCCATTGAATGTTTGTTGCTCTTCCAGTTGTAAGCTGTGCTGGATCAGTCCTCCAGCAGTGGGTCCTTGAAGACTTCAAAGAGGAAAGCTACAACTTATGATGGTCGCACAGATGCTTGATCATCATCATCACCATCGTCGTCGTTGGTGTCCGTTCATCATCATCATCATCATCTGATCCCGTTTATAAGTTTCCTCACCTATTTGATCACTACTTCTCATCATCATCATCATTAGTGTCCTTCACAATAATAATCATCATCGCCTTCTTATTTCATTGTCAGCTTTTTTGATTTTGAGTTTTGACTTTTGTTGGGATGACACTTAGGGACACATAGACATATTTAGGGATATATTTAGCATGTATAATTGGTCTGACATGATTAGTCGTCATCATCATCATCTGAAGTGGTAGTGATGACATTTGTTTGTGCCACTTCAATGTCTCTGTCACCTCTTCTTGAAATGTCACTCTTATGCAATCCAGCATGATTGTGCTCGTGCGACTGTTGGTGGTCATTAATCACTTTGTCTTTACTTTTTGACTTTGCATTTTTTTTATAAAAACTATTTTATAAAACCTCAACGTCTACAAGCTCTTTGGAATCCATATCCCTGTGTGTGCTAAATTTTTATCTGTCGATGCAGTTGATACTGTTGATATTGCCATCTTTCTGATGTCTGATGCAAAAGCTCACAACCTCCGAAACGTTGGAAACGTTGCGAACTATTTTCGTAAATTACCTCTTAAGTTATTCAATCACTTGTCCGGCTCGACATTGTTATCATCATCATCATCATCATCATCACGGTAATCGTCTTCCGACTTCGTGCGACAATCCTCGAGGAGTCGTTTCTTTCTTTCTGGGAGTTGAAATGTTTCTCATGTCAGTAATTTTAAGGAATTTATTTTTGTGTATTTTTATCTTTATCTGTGCTTATCATTTTATCATTTTGAGGACTTTACAGTGTCATTGAAGATGTCAACAAAGATGGTGGCTGATGAGAACAATTTTGGGTATAGTTTATTTAGAAATATTTATGTTGTTATTATTATTATTATTGTTGTTGTTATTATTATTGTTGTCATCATTATTATTATATCATCTAGAGTTACATGGGAAGATGGTTTACATAATTGAATTATTACAATTCTAATACAACTATAAGAGAACTAATGCATTGCTGTTGTTGTTGACATTTGTTAGTATTCCTACTAAAAGCCATAAGAGGTTTGTTCTTTTCTATGATGCCTGATGTGGTGGCTTTGTAGCCTCACTCTCACTGATTTCTTAGTAATGTTTCCTTTCAATGCATACCACCTACTCGTTCGGACAACGATGCTTAAATGTATCGTATACATGTATGAAGTGCCAATGCATCAAATACACGTATCAAAATACAGCAGAGCACTCGGACTCTCTGAAGGACCGAATGCCGCCAAAGGAATTCCTCACTTTGGAATCGACTAAAATGCATGAGACACAATTTGCATCCAGTTGAATTAATTTTGTAATAGTTTGTTCAATGTTTTAGTATTTTATTTTTCTGTAAGTTTTCACGACCTCCGATTTTATGATTTCAAATGTAATTAAATTTGCTTCCATAGTTGCTAATTTGTGTCCCTGTTCTCTGTCAATCAACAGAATATTTGCCCTTGAACCTGCTGCATGAATTTTATTCGGATCGGCCAAAAGTGGCAAACACGTGCAGATTTTGTGACTTTCTCCGACAGCCTGCATGTACTAATCTCAAATCTTTCATTTCTTTTTGTGCTTTCTTTACTTAATTTATTATTATGGGCATATTAATATTATACTATTACAGCAATATATTATTCCTTTTACATATTTATATTTCATTTATATATTATTTCAACATTATTATTATTATTATTATTATTATTATTATTATTATTGCAAATGTATTAGTCTGAAGTTGTTGTTTTATCAATCAANCCTTTTACATATTTATATTTATTTATATATTAATTTCCTAAAACATTATTATTATTATTATTATTATTATTATTATTGCAAATGTATTAGTCTGAAGTTGTTGTTTTATCAATCAAAACATCATCTCTGCCTAAAACAACTCGACCGTTCTGGGCTTCTGTTATTTGTACAGAACTTGTCTGCTGTTAATAGTCGTCTCCTTTTTGTCACAAATTCTATTCGAGGAGTAAAAATTGCATTCCAAATCTGTTATTGTGTTGATCATCACTATCACAACCACCTTTCAAGCATTAGCATAGTTGGATCCCTGTTTGTTACCTGCCTATTTAAAATTTTGATACTGACATTTTAGCAGTGCATTTGTGTCACTTGCAATTGGATCCAATTGCATTTGTTCTCTTAGCATGGAGCTTACAGGTTTGGACGTTGTAAATAAATTGCGTTCGTTACGATGCGTCCCCGATTCAAGAGTTGCCAAATTGCAACCCTCTTCTGCTGCCACTCCTAAAGTTTTGAGAGACTTAGCGGAATCAGGTTCGTAACATTTTGAGTGCAAACTTGGCCATCATTCGGTAGGTCGGTCGAATTCTCACCTGAGTTGTGTCAAGAACTTTAGAGCCTCTACAACATTTTATTGATAATTCCAAAGCGAACAAATTCTCGTGCGAATTTCACAAAGTACTTCTAAACTAAATTTACTGATCACATTCTCAATATAATGAAAATGACCGTCGCCTTCCGAGCTCTCTCGAGATGGTTATGTTATAACAAGTGAGCTTCCAAATTCTAGCCAAATGACAGACCAAAATCCAATAGAAAGAATTATTTTTAGCAGGAAATCTTCATGCAAGAAAAAATTCGATTAAAATAACAAAGAAATGCAATGTGCTTAAACGGCGAAACAAGATCATCGAGCTCATGGCCATCATCGTCGACACATTCACCAAAAAAGACTACTGTAATGATCTCAGCATCAGACATTCAGATTCATGATCACCGGTTACTCATCACCATTACCGCTGTACTATAAATGTATTATATTATAAATTACCGCTATACCATATTTATTATATCATGTTACGTATTACCGCCACCACCACTCGTCATCAATTGACTGGTTCCAGGCAGGGCTACTATCACAATCGGAAAAGTAGTGACAAGATCTCTGACTCAGTGAATCAAACAAACCTTCAGAAATGATTGCAAGATGGCAATGAACAATAATGATGCTGATGAAATCTATGATGTGAGTGTTATGCTATCAGTAGCTGACAGAATGATTAACAAGCAACTCGAACAAAAACCGAATTGGTGATTTGAAGGTGATTGTGATAACGACGACAAGATAATGTGATGCAACGATAGGAACTTGAGGAGGAGGAGGCTGAGGTAAATCACCTAAAGAGCGTAGCAAACCCTGGCGAGACTATGAAGTGATGAACGAGTGAAGAATATCACAGCTCGTGCTCCGATTAGAAGATAGCTCCAGGTTCAAGATGCATATTCTTCGGCGACACCGTTTTCCATCAAATTCATGCGACGACCAAAAATGCAAGTGAATCCTTTACAACCGAAGAAGTAAACAAATCATGCAATCGCTGGAAGCATTGGGAACGGCACCCGACGAGACCTCGAGGAGTCACGACCTAGACCTAGAAACCGACCGACGATGCGCCTCCTAATTCTCGGACGGGCAGGCCACGACGAGACCTACTGCCCTGGCAGATGCTACAAAACCAGCTCTATGAAATGGTGACTCACAACGAGATTATGCATGCAAAAAATGATGGCTTACAAATGATATCAAACGGAGAAGGAAGGGGTGACCCGAGGAAGTCCCCCGATCGAGTGATTATTCGATTTCAATTTATTCCGAGCCGCCTTATCAATTCTTATCAATTGTCTTAGAAAAGCGTTAAGAGTCACTCGAGACATACAAAAACATGAAAAGCTCTGAAACAAAAAAGTCGGACAAAAAACTTCTCAAATTCAAGCTGAAAACAAAACAAAACTAAAGGGATTTAAACATCAAAGACTACTTCCAATGTTAGACTTCTTTGTCTAGAGGCAAGCTTTCAAATTCTTTTCAACAAATCAGGAGGCAGAGTTCTTCTCATTGGATGACCTCTTTGCAGATCCTCCTCTCCTATTGGGTGAGCCATAGTAAGAAGATCCCCTCATGTTGTTGTTGTTGTTGTTGTTGCTGTAGTGGAAGGAACCTACAACAGGCAACATATCAAAGGGCTGCCTAGAAAAACCTAGGATAACCACCAACATTATTAATTTCACTTAAGAAGCAATTATTCATTAAATATTCAATTAATTGTATAACCATTGTTTGTTTTTTTTTTAATTTTTATTTTATTTTCCCGACCAAACATTCAAAATCCATCTGTCCAAATAAATGAACCACAACATAAGATTTTTAGATCTTACATCGGGATCTCCGTGGGACTATGAAATATATACAACTGAAACTGAACAACTTAACTAAATACCTTAAACTATGCATGCACAATTCATCGTAAATCAAAAGTAACTCAAAGAAAAAATCTAGTTCTGTCAATTCATTCAACTGCTCTTCTTCTGTAAGCAATTGCATGGAAGGCCCCTGGTTGTCCTCTGATTCTTACGATCCACTTCTTGCTTCCTCCCTTCTTATTGACTTCGTTTAATTTGTCTGCAAGAAATTTCTATCTTCCTTTGACAAATCAAGGCTTAGGATAACTTTGTTGAAGCTTTCGCTGTCTTTCAATTTGCTGCTGTTATCCAGAACCAGGTTCTTGGTCTCTAAGCTTTCAAATTTTATCAACAAGGGCCTTGGTTTTGAAGAATCTTCAGCTTTTTTGCTAACTCTGAACATTTCCAAGATTTCTTTTTCTATTTTTTTCCTGTTACTTCTTTCTGGAGTTTTGATACGTGTTCTTTTTCTTTTAACTTTCCAACATCTTCTGACAAGTTGTAGACTATGATGTTCTGTCTTCTTTGTCTCTCATTGTTCATTTCTACTTTTGCACGTGTGTTTATCACCGATCGTTGGACTTTCTCAATGTCTGTAATCAATGTTTCAACCTTATTTTCAAATAAACTGGACCATTGTTTGGTTTCTTGTTTGTTCTCCTCCAACTTTTTTTATTGAAATTTTGTTCAACTCCTTCAAGTTCTGCTGAAGCTCTTCAATTTGTTTTCCTTGCCCTTTAACCAACTTATCAGTTGTCCTGATATTCAGTTTAAGCTCTGCAACAACCTCAGTTATATCTTTCAATTGTTCCCTTGCATTTTTGCGGCAAATTTATTCAGACAATCGTCGTATAACTCACAACTGGCCTCTTTCACACTTCTCAGTCTCGGCCTAATTTTTTATTTCGAAAATTACGAGGAATGTTTCCTGAAATCTTAATATCAATATTCTACGACTGAAATTAATCCTAACAGTCTTTTAACTTCAAAGTTAAAATTTAAGGAATTCGAGCATACATAACTTGTTTACACGAGCGATATTAAAATTATTATTATTATTATTATTATCATCATCATTATGGTTATCATTATACTGTATTATTATATTAGATATTCAATGATGTTTGATCAAGAATGAGAATCAACATCAATCCGGTCACGTGTGATTCAAACCTTGCTGTCTGCCATTGTTGGGGAACCTGCCATTGTTCCTAAAGTAATAGTTGTAGTTGTTGAAGCCATATCCGTCAAAGTCGTAGTATTCGTTGACAGGGTAGTCGTAGTAGCAGCTGTGATAGTAGTCTGCAAAATAGTCAAGTAATGTCTGTTTTAAAGGGGAAAGAAATAGATGATTCTTCTGGTGATTGATTATTGATTAAAATGTTCTCAAGAAATGATTGAGTATTTGGTGATTGGCATCAACAATCAAGTACAATCAAACGCAGCAGAGCAAATGTTTATGTTGGTAATAGGATTACTACCAAAAATTATATAAGCAAAGCTAATTCCTAGCATTTTAGAAACAGAAAAGATTTTAAGATTTGAAAGATTTTTAAGGTTTATAATAAATTGAGCACAACCATGCACAAGTAATTAATGATGATAATAATAATAAACGTGATATAAATCATGACTGAAATTATTAAGATGACCTCATCATCATAATCATCATCAAGAATAACAACCTCCCCCTCCAAAGTTCCTCTGAAGTTTTCCTCTGCCGATGAAATTACTTCCGTACGTTGGGTAGCCCATGCTCCAGTATCCATCGTAGCTGAATGGATAAAGACACACCTCATTTAATTGCTAACATCTTAATTAATTATTAATTAACATAACAAATTAGTTACTTATTAACATCATAAACAAGTAATTAAATCCATAATAATATTACTGGCTAATAATTGGTTAAAACTTTAATATTGCGGATGCCGCTCAATTGGGCTCGCATCGTTTACGAACGAACAATTGTTCGATGAGAGAAATTCATCTATTTTCTGAATTGATTAATTATATTATGTATTATTTGTATTTTAATGGACAATATATGTTTAAAATTAATAATTCTAAGCATCATTATCATTGCCATCATGAATATGCATGAGACCCATCATAGTATCCATTCTTGAAGAACTGTCCTCGTCTCTCTCTTCGATTCTTCAGCAACGGTTTGGCCAGTGAGACATCAATCTCCACGTCCAGGATTTTCTGACCAAATCATAATTATGACACTTAAACTATTTTATTAAAGAAATGCTTTATAAATAATAACATTCAGAAGCACAAATGATAATTGCATTTTGTTCTTCTTCTTAATCCGTACTAAATGCCAGAAATAAGCCAGTTGTCCTAGCTCTTATTGAAAATTCATCTATGAATATCTATTCAATTTATTCAACATCAAAGACAAGTTGCAAACAAATCCGATGGTCCACTGTCCGACCGGATTCGTCGACTCACCGTCTTGTGCAGGTTGTTCATGGCTTCGATGGCACTTTCCCTTTCGACGAAGTGCACGAAGGCGTACGACTTGACCTTCTTGATCCTCTCGAGAACCCCAAACCTCTCGAACAACGATCTCAACTCGTCCTCCGTCACTTCTGACTTCAAGTTTCTCACATACAGCACCTTCACCTTTGACATGACCTCTTCACTGGGATCAAGATCGAGGGGTTCTGCCCAATCGCAGATAATTTGAAGCCCCCACATGACGACCCTGCCGATAGAAATCCTCCTCCTGGCGTTGGAGGCCGACCTGTGGCAATCGAAGTCGACGAAAGCGAATCCACGATTCTTTATCTTAGGGTCGTCGGGGGAGCCGTAGATGATGACATCCGTGATGCCCTCTGCTTGAAAAGCGACGCAGAATTTCAACAAAAATTACAATGTATTGAGTACAACGAGATGCAGTGTTAAGTAAATTCGTTAGTCATTATCAACCAATAGTCAACCACTACTCAGAAAAGAGCCAACATTTACCAATAAAACCCAGGAATAACTCCAGATTTTAGTTTTGGTGAATACAACAATAAAGCTTCATCGACACCTCCCACCAGTCCACCAGTCACCATTTCACAGTTGAAATAATTAAAACTTTAAACTTAATTTAAGAAAACATGAATCAGCTTGACAACAAGGCGTTTTAAATTAACGGCATCACCGACCGAAGGACTTCTTGAACTCGTCGAGAATCTCCTCCTTGGACTTGGTCTTAGGGATGTTCCCGACGAACAGCCTCACGTTGGGGTCGGAGGTGTTGACCTTCAGCAGCTTCCCTGGTCCGATCTCGTAGTTGTTGAGCTGCAAGCGGAATTTAAATAGGAACCAAAAGTTCACGTATCAATAGTCCTATTAACAGTTCTAGTTCAACGATAACAAACATGAAGGTCAATTCACCGACACTCACTTGTCAAGTGCGATTACTAATTATAACGGCAGCAGCATCAGTAATGATAAAGATTAATAATAATTATCATGAAAAGGATGGCGATAATGACTAAAAATATAACTTCTTTTGGGTAAATTCTAATTTAATATTTAAAAAATCATAAATTAATAAAGTAAGCCATTTATAAAATAATGACATCCACACACAGAGCCCAACAACATGCATGCATGGTCAATGAATAACCACATTCACCCACTAGCCTAGCCACCACTTATACTATAACCACCACCACCAAAACCAACTGACAGCTTTCACGGCAGACTGGGCATCCTGGAGCTCGATGAAGGTAACAAAGCAGAATCCCCGGTTCCTGCCCATGACGGGGTCCATCATGAGCCTCAGGTCCCACAACCGACCGTGTCGTTCGAACAAGGGTACCAAGGTGTCCTCGTAGATGTCTCGGGGGATCTTGCCACAGAATAACTGAAAAGATGGTGGACGTGCGATTATACAAGTGATAGCATTAGGAAACACATCTAAGCAATTAAAGTGGTAAGAAAGACATGTGCTAAAAGTTCATGAGAGGGAATTTAAGGTGAACATCACAGTAAATGTTAGCACTGCAACATTTTATGAAGCTAATAATTATTAGACATAAATAGAATGTCAATAGGATCGGGGACCCTTAACTTCTCCCACTGTACCTCATGCCCTGATGGAGGAGAGGGGCCAGTCCAGTCGGGAGGAGGACCCCCGTACTTTCTTTGACCAGGTGAGATGTCTAGTGAGTATCCTGTTCTCTCAAGCAACTCCTGAATAATCCACAACAACAACTTAATTTTAATGGAAGCCTCATTAATTCATTTTAAAACTGTGACCTTCATATATACTGAATGTATAACCTCAAGAATTCATTGTAATAAGCCATAAATTTGAGAGCTTTCATGGAAAACAACAAACACAACAAGAAAGAAAAGATTAGCCATTAAGTGATGTAAGAGCTCCGTGCAATATGAAACAAAATTAATTTAAAAGAAACAATGGAAGGAACTCCAATTAAACTTAAGTAGAAATCCAACCCTAATCTTCTCCTCGTTGGGTCCCTTTGGCTGAGTTTCCCCGTTTTCTAGAAAGCACCCCACCCTGGCCTTTAACTTCTGCCTCTGACTCTTGATGAGGCTGCACAGAAATGCACTCTTGTTGGTCACATGCTCCAAGTTGCTGACCTTCAACTCCTTGATGACTGAAATGCCCTCTTCTGCTGGTATCTCTTTGATGGCCTCCAGGGCTCTCAGGTCAAGCTCTTTTGAGGTCAAGACTCCTAAAATGTGGAATTAAAAAGTGGCAGAATAACATTCAAAAATTTTCGATGGGCCAGTTTGTCATCTTATTCTTAAGCCTTATTAAACCAACAGCTCCCACTTCAATGTGTGGCTTTTCTACTCTTAAGTTTTTAAAATTTCTGAACAGTCTACTAAAATTGTTCAACCATTAAATATCCAAAAGACATGTGAATAGCAACATTGAGCAGCTTCGATAAATTTAAACAAGCTAAAGGGTTTATGTAGCCAGAAATTCCATCTGTTAACAAAGCAAATACCTTCTTTAAAGGCAGACTTCAGCTCATTAATCACTTCTTCATGGAGAGAATTGAACAGATTGTTCCTCTCCTCATATTCCTTTTCACCCAATTCTTCTTTATCGAGAAGAGTCAAAACTTTACTTTCAGAGGCCATTTCGTGCGACTAACTTTACAAACGGCACAATTCTGCGTGGAAAACTACCGCATTAAACTCGAGTATTTCACAAATTAAATCATTTAAAAATAAGTTTGAGCACTTTAACTTGAGCTCTGAAGACTCTAGCTTAAAACCCCTAAAATGCTAATACAAACTTAATGACGACAGAAAAAAAAAGCAACTTCGTACCTAATTTAAGGAAAATACGGAGTGATAATTCAACGTCTCCCTAATTTTTTATAAAGCATAACGCGAGGCAAAAATACTCAAGTCTATGCTAGGTTTAAAACCCTCAGACCGACAACAAATGTCCAAATTAAGGGCAAATAAAACGCAGACGATAAAGAAACGTGATTCGAGCAGGAAACACCTGATCGAACAAGTGCCTAATTTATTCTTAAGTATTGAAAAAGGATGGTCTCAATATCATACAAGCAGTTATTTTCAAGTTGCAGACCACTTACCTTAATTTTGAACAAAATTGCTGTAAGATGTTCGCTCACCTCCTGCTAGTTTTATTATATTTTAATAAGCTTAAAAACACTTAAAAGATAAAATAAAATTAAACTTTGTTTAAAAAATTATATGTCGATGGTCAAAAATCCAATGATCTGGACATTAAAAGTAAATTTAGCAGAAATCCCCTGGGCGTCGAGGGGCGATCGCTCGGTTAGCGGGATATTGACTTATCCAGTTATAGAATACTTCTAAAAACAGGATACCCTTGTTCATCAGAGAAATTGTTTGTGGAAAAGATTCGAATGGAAGACCACATATTTGATTATCAGTTTAGACTCATCTTGATTGGTGACAGTACCGTGGGAAAGTCAAGTTTGTTGAGATATTTCACTGAGGGAAAGTTTGAAGAACCATGCGAACCTACCATGGGTGTGGATTTCTTTGCACGTCTTGTTGATATTAAGCCAGGTATTAGAGTCAAGCTACAGCTCTGGGATACAGCTGGACAAGAACGATTCAGGTTTAATACGGTCGGATCTTGAATTCTCAAAGTGTTGTAATCAGGGAATTTGTTTATGCTGCAGATCTATAACCAGATCTTACTATCGCAATTCAGTCGGAGTTTTGCTTGTTTATGACATTACGAGACGCCAAACTTTTGACCATCTGGAGGACTGGCTTGAGGAGTCAAGAGTTCACATTTTGCCACATAAAGCAGTTTATGTGGTGGTTGGACACAAGGCTGATGCTGAAGCTGAAAGAAGGGTATCTTTTCGAGAAGGTGTTTGATATATGACAACTCAATAATTTAAATTGTATATTTTGGTTTCAATTACTCGTTTGCTTAACTTTAGTAATTAATTATTTATTAATAGGTAGGACGTTTGCTAATGTCAATGGATTCCAGTTCTTCGAGACCTCAGCCATAACAGGAAAAAATGTTGAAGAAGCATTTGTGACAATCGCCAGAGAAATCTACTCCAAAATACGTCAGGGTGACTACTACCCCACTCATGACTGGGAAGGAATAAAAGAGGGCACCTATCTTGCCCTCTGTGAACCTCCTGGCATGAGGGATTCAACAATCTTGAAGGCTGATTGTGGTGTAGGAGGCAGCTGTTGCTGAAGTGTTTTTTTTCCGTTAGGTCGGTCTCTTGTAGTCGACCTCCAATGATGCACCTTGTTGTTTGCTTTTGAATCGTGCCAACGTTTTCGTCTCAAATGTAAGGCTGCGTGTCGCACCCCCAGCAGGATCGAGCCAATGTTCGGAGCAAATTTCAATCCGTTCACGAGCATTCTATTATTTTTTAATCGATTGAGCAAGTAAGTGGTTGGAGTTGATTATTGCATGCAATGTCATTACATTACACTGGTCTGCTTCTCGTCATTGGACAGTATACATTTGTAACTTACATTTGTAACATACATTCATAACATGCATCTACAACAAAAACTTATCATCAAGAACTGTTTGTGCTGCACGAGCTTTGAGCTTTCAATTTGCAGTGTTGTAATGCTTGTTTCTGTGCGTAAAATGGGCATTTGTCTCGAAGACCAAGCTTTATAGAGGATATTTTGACATCAAGTGGATTTGTTTGGAATGTTTATTCCAATTGAGGATTGTATTTCTCTGTGATTTGAATTTGTATTTTGCTATGCTGATAATCAAAATATGTAGACACTTTTGATCACCTCCAATCATGGGATGGTGGTACATTGTTTTTTTTTTAGTTTAAGTTTTTGATATCAAACCAATGCAGTCTTAACATGTGAATTAACAACGACTCAAACTAAGGGACTTCTCACTTCTGCAATTTCTCATTTGGACCTGAAAATTTTCTTTCACCTTCAAAACACTTCAGAAAAAAATCAAAGTAATTATGAATGAGTATTATTAAGTAACTTTTATTCTGAATTCCTTTTATTATTTGATCTCCATTGATTATGTAATCTTTTTATCACATCTGCCATTTTGTGAACAATTTGTTTTGATCTGTGATGCTGTCCCCTGCATAAGCATTGTTATTGTCTGAATACTGAGTCCAGTGCATTGGTGATATTTTAATTCCCACTCAACTTGTTCATTTTGCTAGCCTCCTAGTCAGAATTGCTTCCATTTTTTGGTTTTGGTTGTTTCCGAAGTATTTTCGTCACGTTATTTCTTTTTGTTTTGCATTCCTAGCATTTGTGGATTAAAGTTTGATCTCATTGTCCATCTGATTAGTTTTAAAGAGTTTGATCAAAAAATAAATTCACAATGTTTGACACCAAACAAATAAAACGAATGGCTGGGTGAAGGGGAAGATGATTACGGGGTCATCAGGACAATCCTTCTCTTTCCTTGAACTCCTTTAATTTCAAAAGTCTGTCTTTTGTTTTTTGTACCTTCTTCTGTCTTTCTGTTGAATCGATTCTCTTCTGTATTTCGACTTGGCAGTTTTCTCTATTGAGATGGAAATCTAATTTCTGTTGCAGTTGATACCTTGCAGCCTTCCTGTTGTCATCCAGTGATCTTGTTAAGTGGCACTGAAGTCATGAAAATACATGGCATAAGTTTGTGATCCATAACTTAACTGCTTTTCTAAAACTAATCATGATGGTTGGCATCATAATGAATTAACAAAATCAGTAATTCAATTATCAAATAGCTCGGCTAGGTTGGCAGCTTATTTCAGTTGGATAGAAGTATGTTGTCAATTAACTCTACTTTTACGGTTAGCCCTGTGGGGATGTGCTGCAACACGACGCAATTATTAGTTTTATTCGTGGCTTGACCCCCAGGACCTGATCCTCTTACGAAGTCTTCCAAAAGCTCCTCTTCTTTAAGTGGGGGATATTCAAATTTGGGCTTTTTGTGTAAACTACAGCTAGTATTAATCTGTAACATAACATTTTAGGTAATTTACGGAATGGTTTAAGCTTTTAATTAAAATAGATTGACATAAATTTAACCTGCTTCAAATGGAGATATTGTGAAACAAAAGATCTTTGGATATTGTGGCAATGCTTTATCAAAGACATTGTCATAAATCTTGAACTCAATCAGATTTTAAAGAGTTAATTATATTTTTTTAATTGGCAAGCGAAAAACACATGTTCATTCAAAACAAACGATATTAAAAGTCAACCAAGAAACAATAAGGAATAAAAATTAGCATCTAATCAAATAATTTAATAAATATATACAAGTAATAAAATTTATCATTATTTTACTTTTTGGACATAAATCATAAGTGATTTTATGTCATTCTGACAATGTAAATCGTACCCTTAAATTGTATAGAGCAGAACAGTTCCCAGCTGTCAGAGGCCCGTGAGGCCTCGATATTAATATAACATATTTTAGGCCCGTGAGGCCTCGATTTAATATAACATATTTTAATAATTTCAAAAATGCACTCGGAGCGTACGATAATTCACTCTGCTCGTGGTTGTTGTACTCGGATATTATCGAGTTCAGTTCGCAACGAAACGTTGGGAAATTCCCTTTTCTCAGCCTTGTCGACCAATCAGAGCGTGCAAGACGCCATGTTGTCGTCTGTTACAACTGTTTAGCAGTCTGCAGTCGGTAGTTTTGTGTTGAAATTAGATTTTCAACTAAAAATTTACTTTTAAAGCCTATAAACATGAGTATGGATAACCTAAAGTGGGCAAAATCAAACAATGGTAAAAAAGCGAAAATGTGAAGACGTTGCTTGTCGTGAATTCAACGCAGATTGGACTGAGAAATTTATGGTATGGTAACTTTATGTTTGGTAACTTTGTGCCTAGCCGTAGTGGTAAACCATTTTGCTTAATCTGCGGATTTTGTGTTCCCGTTAAGAAACAATTTAATCTGGAACGACACTTCACGACCACACATTCAGACATAAATGCTCAATATCCGATCAGTTCGGATTTAAGAAAAGATTTCATGGCTAAAAAAGAAAGTTCTCTGACCAGTAAGCAGTTAATTTTCACCAAGGCTAACGAACAGAGCAAGAGTGTTGTTGCGTCGTAGGAAGTCGCTCTTCTGGTGGCTCGCAAAAAAGCCGTTCACCGATGCAAAAGAAATAATAAAACCTTCCCTTAAAATTGCTGCTAGAATTTTTGGTGATAAAAAATGTGAAACAAAATTTGATCAGATTCCGTTTTTAATAATACTATGGCCAGGCGAGTTGAAGAGTTGACCAGCGATGTTTATCGTCAAGTAGCAACACAAAAATTGTAATTTTTCATTTGCAACGAATGAGTCCACTGACATTTCTGACGGCTCGGGTCGCAGTTTTTGTTCGGACAATAAACGATAATTTTGAAATCATTGAAAAACTTCTAGGACTTCAATCGATACATGCAACTACCAAAGGAATTAATTTGTTTGAAACCCTGAAGTGTGTAGAGAAAAACAACATAGAATGGACAAAATTGGATAGTATATGCAAAACTTATTTTATCTATTTTTGCTTATAATAGCACACAGATTACTTACGGTTAGACCAGGGGTGGGCAACTTCTCCAATCTCCAGTGATTTCAGGTCTTCACCAATTGCTTCAATGCGACGAGCCACAGTTCTTCTCGACAAACTGACTTCTTCAAACTTCTTTCTGTGTTCTGGACAGACTTGATCAGCTACATCAAGCATGCACTTTTTGACAAATTCACCATCACAGAACGATTTGCTGTGCT
>MPNW01000157.1:377421-402012 GCA_011800805.1 Hirudo medicinalis | reverse complement strand
CACACACTCTCACTCACTCACTCTCTCACACACACCCACACACACACACACACACACACACACACACACACACACACACACACACACACACACACACACACACACACGTATGTTTTCTTCACTTCCGTCTACTTCCATTTTGCTTCTAGTCGCACATCATGCCTCGTAGTGCTCATCTCCTTTGGACTTACTTTACTAAGTTAGAGAGTAAAGTTTATAGGGTTATAAGAAGTCTTCAACATCCTCACTTCGGCATCATCTCAAGGCTATTCATACTGAAGATGCTGCTAATCTTCTGAAAGCTGAAATTGCAGAGAGAGTTAAACTTGGTAAAGTTGACGAGGGTATAGCCCAAGCTATAGATGATGAAGAAGCAGTTAAAGAACACGATACCGGTGAAAACTAATCATTTATTTAAATTTACATGGAACCTTTTTGACGAAATTTCAATTACTGACAAATACTTTTATTAAATATTCTTTTGAGATTTCACAGCTGAGGTTGATAATGCCAGGATACAATTAAAGACTCCACCAACAAAGAAGCAGAAATTGTCAGATATGGCTATTAAGACTATATCTGTCTATATACTAATAAATTTTCCTTGAGAGACCGTCGCCAGCTTATTTTTGACATGGAGGTAACAAAATTTGTAGCCCGAGCCTCTTTGCTTTTCAACCTTGTTGAATCTGAAGCATTCAAGGATTTTGTTGCCTTTTTGAACCCAAGGGTAAACTTGAAAAGCCGAGAAATAATTTTTGGGTAAGTTAGCTTTTGGCCACATTTAGTTAAGTGTCCACAAATTAAATTCATTTCTGAATAATTAAATTATATAAATTAACTACATAATTGATTTTTTCAGGCCCAAATTGACACTCTTGCATAACAATCTAAAGTCTGTCATAGACAAGAGATCACTAAGGATCTGAATCAGTGTGATAAGGTCTCATTCAGTTCTGATTGCTGGACATCCCGCTCGAATAATCCTTATTCAGCCTCAGGCTTCACTATATCAATGAGGAGTTTATTCTGAAGAAGTAAGTTCCATTAGTTTGTGATAGTGTTTAAGATTATTCAAAATTTAATTTAATTTTTTTCCAGATGGGATCTTGGGTATGAGAACTTTGAAGGAAAACACACAGGTCTCGCCATTGCACGGGAATAGAACCGTATGATTAAGGAGATTCCGGGATTAAAAAAGACTTCGTACCGGGTAATTGTTCATGATGCTGCAGCAAACACGAAAGTGTTTTGGCCAGTACCAAATCTGACCAGATTAACAGTTTTATTATTTGTTTTGACCATCAAATTAATACTTCGCTGGCACAGGCTGTTAAAGCTTCTCCTGATCTTTCACATGCCATCGACATGGCCACAGCCCTAGCATCAAGATCACATCAATCTTCACTGGCTGTTCAGTCAATAAAAGAGGAGTGTCGCAAACAAGAAGGTGATTATTTGATATTTATCAATTACCCAAACATTTTTTATTATTATGGTCGAAAGCTAATGTTCTGTCAATAAATTTCAGTTGGCTTTGTAAAGATTATTGCTCCTGTCAAAACCAGGTGAAACTCGAACCAAATGATGATAGAATCGATATTGAGGATGAGGTCAGTATTCGAAGAGCTCTATAATGAGCAGAACAAGGATGTGGGCCAAGTGATTCCCAGTCAGTCAGATTTCATCCGTTTAGAGCAAGTACTGCCTATCCTGACACAGATGAAAATGTTATCAGAAGAATGCTCTGTTGAGACTAAACCCACCTCCCATCTGGCAGTTGCTCATCTGTTCAACATATCACATTTTTGACAAGTGAAGTTCAGAAGGACACTCTCAAGGAGCCAATAAAAATATTTGTACAAGTTCTGCTTGAGCAACTTACAGCAAGAATCCCAATGGATGAAAAATGTTGAAGTTCTGAGATTTGCATATCTTATGCATCAATTTTTCAAAGGTGCTTTACTGAAGCTCCAAAACTGTTTTGTCTCCACAACGAATGAGCTGATTGAAAATCATCAAACAACGAAAGACTTCAGAAAAAAAAACGAATTCATCTCTGTCGCAGTCTACATTCAATAAAACATTTGTACCTGGTGATGAAGCAGAAAGGATGATTCTTGAGTTATCCGAAGATGAGGCAACAAACGATGTTTCCCAACTTAAAAAAGAAATAGATCTCTATCTCACCTTACCTAAACCAGTCGAACGCTCTCCGGTAACTGATAAACTTTCTGATTTATTAAAAATCATATATACATTTTTTTATTTTCTTCCAATAAGGTTGATGTCATACAGTGGTGGAAGCAGCAACAGAATGCCATGCCACTCCTTGCCAGACTTGCCAGTGAATGTTTTTCTGTCTCCCTTTCTTCTACTGCTAGTGAAAGAATGTTCTCGGCCTCTGGCAACATTGTCTCCATTTCAAGAATGAACCTCACTCCAGAAACTGCTTCTACTCTTACCTATGTACAGCAGAACTGGTCCTAAGTAAAGGTTCACAACTGGGACTATGTTTCTGAAGATGACAGGGAGGAAGGTGAAGAGACTGATGTGATTAATATTGTTGATTTTTAACACATCTTCTGATGTTCAAATGAAGGAATAAATTTTTATACGTGTTCAAATGATGACTTCAATTTATTTAGTCTTAGATATTACCATTCACGCACGTAACGCCTGGAGAAGGGAATAGTTCGATGCCTTATTTTATAGGGATGTTATTTCCGAAAAATTTCCGAATATCCTCGAACTTTCGAGTTCGGAAAAAAATTATTTCCGATTACGTACGTACTCGAATAAAACCGAACGTCGAAGTCCCATGCTTAATAAAAATTATATAGACTTGTCGAAACTGAAGTTTCGATAAAAAAAAAAGAACATTTCTTAGTATGCTCTTTAAGAGAGAAACGCGGGATAAAACAAAAGTTCTTTGTTTTAAAATTAATTCTCAA
This sequence comes from Hirudo medicinalis, assembly GCA_011800805.1. Lineage (NCBI taxonomy): Eukaryota > Metazoa > Annelida > Clitellata > Hirudinida > Hirudinidae > Hirudo > Hirudo medicinalis. Next base: position 399,058 of record MPNW01000157.1, on the reverse strand, counting down.
TTAAAAAAAATTCATACAAATAAAAATTAATTTCCCGATGTTCCCGGTCTCAATGAAATTTCTCATTCCCGGTCCATGGGAATCCGCTCATTTATTCCCGATCCCGCAGTTTCCCGTTCCCGATTTCAAAGTTCATTCCCGTTTCCAAGGGAGTCATGCGGTTACCCGCGGGACAAATATTCCCGGTCCGACCTCTACTATCAACTCTTCAGCCTATTACTTGTGGGGTGCCTCAAGGCACTATTGGGTTCACTTCTAACCATAGTCTACATAAATGATCCGACATCTTCTACCGACACCCGATGAAATCTTCGCTCGTCTGACAAGGCAGGTAGATTATAAATTGAAAGCAATATTTAACTGCTGTGGAGTTGAAAGAGGCGATAATTGAGGTCTGAAAAATCTTGCGAAAGGAATACCTGGAACAATTGGTGGCATCAAATAAATCAACTTTATTTAACTTTAGAGTTAATAACATGATTTGGAACCCTTATTGTATTGTCTTACAATACAGGAAGATATGACAAATGCGTAAAACGTTATTTGCGATTTTAACGTTCATTTCTAGAATTTATCATCAGATCATAAAACAAATTTCCGAATTTGATAAACTTTCTCTATCAAATATCATATCCAAATTTGGGTTTGAAAAAATAATTCGGATCTTTTCCAGATAAGCCCCTAATGCAAAAAGTGCACGCGCGAAAAGTTAAGCCCCGCCACTTTTTGAATATTTAAACGCGCGCCATAAAAACAACTCCTTATCCGCCTCTAGGCTCATTTTGTGCAAAAATTTTCTACGTTCGGACGTAAAACCTGAAATGANATGACATGTCCCAATTTCACCCTCTTCAATAAAAACTAAAAGTACAAGTTTCATGTCCTCTTTTTTATAATCTTTTTTTGGGTGGCGGGGGTTAACTTTTTGGCGGGGCTTATCTGGAAAAGATCCAATAATTCATTTAAAAGTCATCGTAAAAAATCATAGCGCTCTTAAATATATGCCAACCAATGTATGTTAAAAATACTCTCCTGATGAGGTCTTAGGCTAAAATAGATGAAGATCAGGCGTGATCTGACATATGCAGCATGGAATTCTGATGCACTCGATGTTTTTAAACTGGACTTCACTAACAACTAATATTCCGAGATTTCTTGCATGACTGACGGTCTCCAGCTGATGCGAGCCAATGTGAAAAGATTGGCATTCACATTTCTGTTTGAGGGAAATATACTGCATACTGACCGCATACTGAGCAAGCAAAGCAATTCGTAAAAAGAGGTAAGTAGGGTAGTAACACCATGAGCTTGCCGCAGATGGCCACCAGATGGCACAACCCTCGAGCCGCATTGCTCTTGCATCCGATTACTCAAAATCGTTATCTCAGGAACCAAAACCTTCTTTTAATCAGGAATTAGACCTTTAAAAAATGCAAAAAATCCTTAATATTTTAAGGATTACTACTTTAGAAATTCGTCCGATTTTTCATTAACAAACTAATAAAATTTAAATTTGTGAAGTATAGCGTCGATTACGCGAATTAATACTGACCGTGGACGATTTAGATGATCAAATCTTCTAAAAATGGTTTTGATGGACATGAAATGCGCACTAATTTTTGTCAACACAATTATGTTATTATTGACAAGTTTCTTATAAGCAGTGCCACTATACTACCTCACGTTACAAGCGTACATGTGAAAATGGTTTTAAAAGATAACCAAGATTGCAAGCGATTATTATTTAGGAGTATTTTATTTTGAGAGTTATTTATTCATAATGCCCCATGACCCTATTCTTAACCATAATCCCCAGTTGATGAGGAACAGAAATCAAGTCCAATCAAAAATCACGTCTGGAGTAAATATAAACAAATCAAGTATATCTCGAGGTCAATAAAATACTTTACCAACAGGCTATATTTTTAGTTTATAATACTTATTGTTAGGACACTGTCCTAAGTATCAAACATTCAAAAATAAGATCAACGTCTACCCTTAAATATATTTACTCCCTAAAACCTACCTCCGATACAGATGAAAATAATTTGTAATGTTTTCAGGTGATATAACAAAGCCAATCACTGCTGGGATGCTTTGATGGTTTGAACAGTGTTTTTTTAGCGATTTCCAATTATGCACCACTATAACTTTATTACACAATCACGAACATAGAGATATCTGATGAAAACCTACATATCATTAAGGCCTTTTTGCTAGAAATTGGCTTAAATACTCTTAATATTTAATTTAATAAAAATTTATAAATGTTTAAATATTTATCAATAACTTCGGTCTGGATGTATCATTAAATGACAGGATTTTGAGCGCCAATGATGCAGTTCTTTCGATTGCAAGATAAATTGGCCGAATGTTTAAAATTCACTGAAAAACTAATTATTAGCAAGTTATAAAATCGAAATACTCAACAATTTCTATAATTGTAGATTGCTTAACTGCTTAACAGTTTATGTTAAAATTTAGAAATGGCAACCTAATCTTGAAACGGTAAAGAATTCAAAACCTTTTGAGGTGCACACAAATTGATGTTCGCAATCGACAAAATCCTCCCATAAAAAGTCATCATGGCCCAACACATACGACAAAACGATATCGACCACGGTAACGATTTTTTCTGACTGGTCTGTCATCACTACTCTCATGTATGGTTTCGTTTTCATGACAGGAAATGATCTTATAGAAATTTGCAGATGAATAAGCCAAGTGAGGAGGTCGTGAGGAAGGACTCACAATAGACTGATAGTTAATATACAATAAAGGTGTGTAGTGCAATTGATTTCGCTCAATTTTGTGCAAGTTCGACTAGATAAAAATTAAAATTTTTGTTTTTACATCGAATACCATCGAAGGTGGACGCTTGAAAAGATAACGAGAAATTGTTATCAATATTGCCATGTAAGAACACATTGTCACGTGATGACAACAATGCTCGCGTTTGTCTGTGAAAGCAATAACCTTCACTGAATGCTATCATGCTCGGTCGACATTATAAGGTGCAGGAGCAGAACTTGGAGGACTTTTGACAGCTTAATTGAGCCTTCCCTGCAATCAGAAATAAGCGTGCATCCCGAAGGATTTTATTGTTCATCGGTCGTAGGCAGCATTCTATCGTGTCCAGCATGACATTCTGCATTCTGTGAAGGGACCGTGAAATTATTCAAAACGTAGATTTCTGAAAATAAGATTTTAGGAGGAGAAGCAATCTATAAGAGTAAAGAGCTGTGTAGGATGTGCCGGATGTGTGTGTCGGACGTGCGCGTGGCATCGTTTCTGATGGATGGACTGCATTATGATCTACCTAATAATTGCATTCTCTCTTTTCAGTGGAGCAAATTCACCTCCTTTCTTTCATCAATCTAATCACACCATGGCACCAACTAGGTTTAACAGTATTTGAAAAGATATCTGATGCAATAATGCTGGCTCGCAAAGTTGCGGAAGAGAATTATTAGCATCATCAACCCCCATGGCACATCATTCATATATCCAGCTTAACCCGACCGACCTTCCCTTTAGAAAAGTGCAATAACACTTGAGTGGCTTGTCTCAGCGGTCATTACTTGATCTCTTACCTCTCATGCTCACGTCCTCCAATCCAAATCACGTCGTCCATCTTGCTGAAAAGACCAATTGACGCGTAACGCATATATTTCATATTCGACAAAAAAATCTCGCCACCAACCGTGCAACAGTGTCTGAAGGTGGTGGTTGGAGATAACATTTATATGCTGTCGTACTCAAGTTGTTTGCTGTCTCTTCATTAATTCCCAAAAGATTTAAGAAACTATTAAGGAAATCTCTGAATGTGAAAGTAAAAAGTGATACCTTTGAATCGACATGTCAGAGTAAATATAATGTGAAGCACTTCGCTCATTCAGTTCTGACGTCACGATTGCAACAAATGATAACTTGAGGAGCATGTGTCTTCATTCATTAAGTCACACCCCAATCACCCTTTCCTTCATTCACCCAAAACATTCACATTTTTTCTTTCTCATACAGTGTTGCAGTGCTTTTCCTGATTGGTCGATTTTAATAAAGGCTCTCCACGTTTATCTTCTATTGGTCAGCACCATAATATTCTGTCCAATAGCGTGAAGCATCTACAAGAAATAACTTAAAATTCCGTTGTCGCTCTAAGTTTCGGAGGCATGGATCCAGCATCTCTTACTCGAAATAGTCGAACAAACAAGAATGTAACAAATCGGAACTTTCTCTCATGCGTTGGAAGCTCGCATTCTGGTGTCGATTTTGCAGGTCTTGGTTATCCAAATTAAACATCTTAACAACATGAGAACACTTACTGTAGGCATAAATAGAGTGCAAATTTGAATATTCTACTTGCAAGACATGATCCATGAGGCTTGTCGAATAACATCACCTCTACTGATTGATTCCGACCAATCTGTGAATACGGTGAGTACAATTATCATACAGATTTCATATCCTACTTAACTTTCGCCTCAATTTTAAATAGCTTCAAAAGAAATACTGTCCATCGAAGAGCTACGAGAGGTCATTTGATGACTGCAGTAATTTAGAATTGCGTTTCAAAGCCGAACATTTAATCGTCAGGTCCCACACCTGCTTCGAATGCGGTAAATCTTTTGCAACTTCTAGTGGATTAAAACAACATCAACACATTCATCGAAGCATTAAGCCTTTTCAGTGCGAAGTTTGTTTCAAAGCTTATACTCAATTTTCCAACTTGTGCCGACATAAAAGAATGCATTCCGATTGTCGACAACTTATTAAATGTGGAGAATGTGGATTAGCATTCTCAACCACCACATCGCTTGGTAAGCACAAACGATTTTGCGAAAGATCTAAAACTTCGCAAAGGAACTACCTGGTATACCCAGAAAATTTGCTGCTTTCGGTTCCTAATTATCTTTTTTCTAAGTATCCCGCTCTTCCTCATCCATTAACCTCAGAACCACGTTATGAACTTTGTTCCACTTTCACCCACCCGTTCTCAAGGTTCCTCATAAACATGATTCGACCTGATATCCCAAAAATGAAACATGCGCAAATAGAATCTTTTTACGAGAAAAAAAACCTCCAAGAAGAGTCAGAAAGAAGTCCAGCTATTAAAAAGAAACATTTAATCGAAGATATTTTAAAGGATTTACCTCGAAAGTTGGATGAGCAAGAAGATTTCTCAAATAATTCTAGCGTAGAAAAAGCTGAAAATATTTTTGTAATGACAAATAAAAATTACTCTCGAAAAGAAGAACATTCTGAATTATTACAAATTTCACATCCGCTCACACAAGAACATTTTCAAGTTGCCGGGAAAGTGATAAAAGAAAACTTAAAATTTAGGAGTTCTTACGAACCTCTTGATCTAAGCAGAAATAAATTGAGAACTTTCTTCGGATTCAAGTCAGACGACACGACAAGACTCACTAATGGCTCCTCAAGTAACTCTTGTTCATCGAACAAAATCGTTCATTACAGCTCTCTTCTCTATAGCGGAACAATTCCAGATTCGCGTTTCATGAACGTTTATCAGAGAGAAATATTTTGCGACGCTTCTAATTGCAACTCAGAAAAACATTCCCAGCGAACTGACGACCTTGCGACCTACAAAATGTCGAGACCTGCCAGGACGTATAAATTTCACTCGCATAACCAATCAATTCATGGTTTCACTCGTCAATCAATTTCGAAGATGCATTTGAATTCATCAAAGTCAAAAGATCGCTATTCATGTAGATACTGCGGTAAAAACTTCCCGAGGTCCGCCAATCTGACGAGGCATTTAAGGACTCATACAGGGGAACAACCATATAGATGCAAATACTGTGAGCGTTCTTTCAGCATTTCTTCCAACCTTCAAAGACACGTGAGAAACATCCACAACAAGGAAAAGCCGTTTAGGTGCCCTCTCTGCGAAAAGTGCTTTGGCCAGCAGACGAATTTGGACAGACACCTGAAGAAACACGATTTAGATTCTAGCAGATCCTTAGATCATGTGCCGCCTGCTCAGATAGACAGATATGATTGGGTAGATCTTGACCAAGAAAACGCAGTTTAAAAAGACGTCGATTGAAAATGACAATTTACAAAGAATAAGAGCGAACTTCAAATTATTACTTCATTGAAGAGGCATTTTCAAACGACTCATTATGTTTCGTTGACACGAAAATAAAATATGTTTTATTTTTTAACTGCCATGTTTTAATTTAATGAAAAACAAAATGTTCTCCGTAATGATGAATTTTCGCAAAACTTCGAAAACATTGCCCAAGCAGGACTGGCCAAGTTTTGAGATTTGTTCTATTGCTCCTGGGAATTTGAAAGGTCAAATGACGCTGACATGCGTAAGACTTGAAGTATATGCGAGTCTTTCAGAGGTCATCAGATTGATTCATCAACTTGTACCATAAAGTTGAGAATTCCATCCAATATTAAGATCACGCCCATCAAAATCTCGCGTAGCACGCGACTCTACCAATCTATATTATGGATATTTTCCATTTTAATGCTTCTATTTTGCTCAGCGCGTGGAACAGGCACCACACATGGAATGGACGATTTGATTGGTCAATGCTATTTAAAATCACGAAGTCACCTCACGAAATGTTTGATATGATGCTACGCAAATGCAGGTAGACATGTCAAGAATTGCATTTGTTGTCGAAATGCCATCGCAACGAAATTTCCTCTGTTGCATTGTTCGCGGTCATCACGCGAATATCTGTTTATTTCCAGTTGCATGCCATGCAAATCCAATGAAGATTTTCCTTCCGTGGCAAGCATTCTCAATTATTTTGAAGGAATGAAATTTCATTTCAAGGAAGTGTCTCTTGTCATTCGTCTATCTGAGAATTACGCAAAATTGATGGAAGACACAACAATTTTAAAATAATGATTTTCGTTTATTCAAGTTTCAATAAGTTCCAATAAATATATACTTGGGCTAAAAAATAATTAAGAAATAAAATGTTGGATTATTTTCCAAATATGTTCGTTTCCATAAAGATTAATGATGGCAGTGAGCTGGGCAGGTAAGACCTCAAAGTCAGGGGAAAAAAGCAGGTGAGTTTGTTTGCATAAGATAAGGATGAGAATCTATGACCAATGAGTGAAGCACGTTTGCCATTGAATTTGTTTTTACAACGTTTCAGATTTCTGAGTGTCTACCATCTGCACATCCAACTCAGGTGAAATGATTTAGAAGACCCTTGTTGCGAATTTTATTCAGAATGGATCCACCCTTTGCGATTCCGAACCTAATCACATTTCAACCGTTCAAATAAAGTCAAGAATAAAGTGAATTATTGGGTAGAAAAATTATGTTTAAAATTATTCGTGACTCTTTGGCAGCTACATCGCTGCTAAAGCCAAATTCATTTTGAAGGTGAATGCCCAGCCAAAAAATTAGATAGCAAATAAATAACTAAGCCAATCGTTAATGCGTTATATAATTAATGCAAATTTCAACAATTAGAAACATTTAGATGTATTAATACATGTAGATATTTACCAAAAACAAATTGTAAGGGCCTGGCTATGAGAGAAGACCAAGGACAGGTTTGAACGATCTCGTTTAGCGATCAGAGTAGTAGAATCATATAAAGAAATTAAGTCCTTTGGATCCCGGCCCTACCAGATTCTCATCCAGCCACCATCCCATCACCCCATCCCAAGGTAACATTAGATAACAGGATAACACTTAGACACATCACTAACAACAGGTCTATGTGAACAGGGTGCTAAACTGTTTTGTTATTGCTATTTATTTACAAGGCAGAGGCGAACAGTGATCCTCCAATATCTCAGCTCCTTAGCGGCAAGATCCTCCACCAGTGTTTGTTTCTCTCATCCCTCCGTCGTACTCTTCTCGCTCAGAAATCCCGAACCTAGTGAAGTGTGGCGACCTGTCTTTCCGTGTTTGTGGACTCAACACTTAGAATGCACTCCCCCACAATTTAATTATCAGAAACAATCATAATTAAAATCTAACCTAAGAACGTCATGTTTATTAGAGCACATCACACATGTATTAGGAATTGGGGCCAAAAATTCGTTCAAATAATGAACCTATACACACTTATATACATACCAAAGACTAAGAACACAAAAATAAGCAAATACCTAAAAAGAAGCTTAGCAAAAGATGATAGGCAGATCTAGTGACCAGGGACGCTATTTCAGCTTTTTCCAGGGGGCAATATCTTTCTCAAACCTTCCCGACAACTTTTTTTGCTTCTTACTACCACTGCCCACCCTGTTATGCTCATTAAAAATGTTACGTTGCTGGGTCGAATGAAGCTGAAATTCCAGTAACGATTAACTAAATGAACTACATTCACGGAAACAAATAAGCGGCAGAAATTCTCAGGTATTGTACGTGTCAGAACCAAAACCAACTTGAGCGCAATGTAAGCAAGACAAGCATTTAGCAATATGGTCGCCAGGGATATGCTAGCTAAGTAATAAAAAATACTAAAAAGCTATTAAAACAAGTATTTAACCGTTTTATTAACATAATATTTGCGTCTTCACGCATATACTTTTGCTAAAATAGAGGATAACGTCTTTGTTTTAAACGACCAAAATCATCAATAACTGAGTCAATATTTACATTTTTGGTTTAATCTTGGAGAGATGCAATTACAAGCAGATCACTCAGTCACTGATCACCGCATCTGTTTCTGAGATGCTGCCTTTCATACGTTTCCACTTTTTAAATTCTTTGTCTACAAACGCAACGATCCCACTGGTTTCACCAGATTGCACTAAAATGTATTGGCACTAAAATGTCGACAGTTGAAAACAAAGACTACGTCTTTAGTTACCGAGTATTCCAGCCATGGAAATTGCTTAAACACGGGGTTCAATCGACACTTAGATTTTACAGGATACTCATTTTAGTATTGATGGGGTTCCACTTGTTCGATCAGATGGATCTGATTCAATTTTTGTTCTTTTAATTTCGACTAACTCTGTGTCTGAGTCCATTGCACTTTCAAAACCGTTACACCTTTTCTCTTCAAGAAATTATGCAATGTTGCCTTTTTGGACATTGCATCTAGGTGAATTCCACCGTAACTGACGCAACAATTAGATGAAATCATTGCCGTTATGATTCCATCAAAAAATATGTTGTTCATGATTGGTTCTTAATTATTTATGAAGTAAACCAACAAATAAACATATTAAAAACCTCTCTGGTCATTTATTTAAAATATCGTTACTGAAGCTACATTTTTTAACCCACCAGTTTTCATCATATTAATGATAAATTTCTAAGAATTTATGTTTTTAAGTCAGTATTGCTTCATTGCATTGTTTCATAGAAAGGTATGACATTACAATCATATCAGTTTCAATGTTTAAATTCAAATGTCTATTCTATAGTATAAGTATTCAGCGTCTTTATCGTAACTGACGCAATATTTTTAAACAGGTAAGTTATAACTAAAAAAGAATCAAAATCAAAATTTTTTTGAAAGTAAATAGTAATTTATTTGCCTGGTTAGAAATGTTTACTGTTGAATTTTAGCAAATGTAGCATTGATTTCATGTATATTTGGCACTAGTGAAGCCATCCCATACTCTCCAGTAATACCGGTACAAAAAAGAACCACACTTCCATGAACTTCAGCACATTCAGGTGCTCTTGGCCATTTGAAGATGACTTCAGAATTCTTTATAACCTGATACATGAATTTATGTGCCAGAAGCCAGGCTTGTCACTTGTCTTCTACATACGACCTACATAAAATCTTGTAACATGGTCAACTGCAAAATATTTTTCTTTCTATCTCAACGCCAAGTGGAAATTCTAGCGGTACAATTAATTCTGGTATTGTTAATTCAAAGCTCTTAACACTTTTAAAATTAATAGATTGTTCTAGAAAATGTTATGCAACCTGAACAGAAAGTGCTTGAAATCTCAGTCATTAGTCCTTTCCGAGTAAAGCAAAATTCAGCAGATTATGTAAACGTATCTCCTGACTCTTGCTGAGAGGAAGTATGGCGCTAATTATGTATTTCAGCAGGATAATGCTTCAATCCATACTTCCAAACCGACAATAATCTTTTCCCGAGAGAGAAACATAAACGTTTTGAGTTGGCCAGTTCCCGACCTATATCCAATTGAAAATGTTTGGGGTAAGTTATAAGGACTGGTCTACAAAGTTGGAGAACAATTTAATTCTAAATCAGAGTTGGATAATGCCATCAGGACCGCCTGGAATAAGCTGGAAACAGACTTAAAAAAAAAAACATTAATTTTGTCGATGGATAGAAGTTGTTTTTAAATAATAGAAAAAAATGGAAATATAATTTCATATTAAATAACTTTTCGAGTCATTTCATTTTTTTCCAAAGAGGCAAACCCTCTCTCAACTTGAAGAGATGATCTTTTTTTGCTTCTAGCCTAAAGCCAGGGAGCAACAGGATTCGTGGAGGGGGGCGTCCACTCAAATGACGTCCTTGCTCCTGCAATTGCCAAAGTATCATCTTCATCATTTAAGACTGCGTCCCAAAAGTTTGAATATCTTTTTTATTTTGATTGGGGTTGACAACCAAAGATAAGAAATAAGAGAGTAATAAACACAAGTTTTATATTTGTAAATGTTTATAAATTTACTGTTAGTAATTTAAGAAATCAGGCTTGAAATTATGGAATTACAGCTAAATTAATAAAAACTCCGTTCATCACTGAATTTCCATGGTAGCATTGTAAATAGTTTCAAGGTGTTGAACAAAAGCAGAATATTACACTGTCAATACGTTAGAAGTTTCCATCTCTAAACATGTAATTTATTCACCGGCCCCGGCCAAAAATCTTCCCTTCCAATGTCCCTTACTATATTTATATTTGAGAAATAAATAGAAAAGTTCTGAAGATAAAGTTAATAATCACAAAGTTTGGGCAACTTGTGTAACTAATAAAACAAAATTGTTTAAACAATTTTCTCTGATGCTTACTAAAGTAAATAACATTTATAATTAAGATAAAAAAAGGTTTAAAATGTAGAACTTCCATTGCCAAATAAAAACATTATTTCGAAATACGGAAATAAAATAAGCAACTTAAAAGATTTCGAGAAATTAAAGACGATTTGTTTAAATGTTTCATCCAAAACCTACAGTCGATTCACCTGTACTAAGTACTAAGAAACTCCTACCATGGAGCGTACCGACAGGGAATCATCAGAGGAGTGCCCCCGTCACTGAACGTTCGGCCCAAACCCCTTACGTTCTCGGGGGTGGGCCACACCCGTTTGATTTTTTTTTTAAATGTTTTATCCAAAACCTACAGTCGATTCACCTGTCTCATCAACGATTCCTTTTCTATTGTAAAATTAACATGTTTGAGTCATCTCTCGGATAAATTTTCTTTGTTGTTTGCTTGTGAGCAGATAAATAAAAATAAATAAATAAAATATTAATTTCTGTAGCTAAAAGGCTAATCAGGTGAAAATACTTTCAAATAAATTTAAAATCTATGGCACTGTTATAACGATAACTTTAACGATTCAGAGTTTGATTAGAGTGGAATACGTTCAAACAAAACTTCAAGATCATTAATATTTCTTGAGATGGCAACCAGAGGAATGAGATGAAGTAATTTTCAAAGTGAAGGCGACCGCTACAAAGAAAATATAACGCTCAGTTTGCATTATATGGTGTCGATGTGTAAAGGTCGCCGCGAGTCTTTAGTCGATAACCATATTATGGGCAATGTTCAGAAGATGGGTAACATAGGGTAATAACCTACAGGGACACCCGTCTGATCAAACGGGTGTGGCCCACCCCCCGAGAACGTAAGGAGTTTGGGCCGAAACGTTCGGTGACGGGGCACTCCTCTGATGATTCCCTGTCGGTACGCTCCGTGGTAGGAGTTTCTTAGTACTTCTTAGTACTTGAGATGGCAACCAGAGGAATGAGATGAAGCGGCGCGCCGAGGATGACGACTGCCAGATCTCTTACCACGATAGTGATGACAGCGAAAATCCTTTCGGAGGACTCCAGCTCTTCGGAGTGATTGTGTAAGCCTGCGATTGGGTTTCACGGACAAATTCAAATTCAAACACATTAGAATATCATACGCTATTGGTCCACGTCGAGTAGTACTCATAACAGATAGCAATTGAAAGCAGACCGGCAAAATGTGAAAGTATTGATAAAACTATTTTGTTGTTAAAAGTAATCCAACAAAGAAATTACATATTTAATGGTCTAATTAAAAGCAGAAATGTATTAAGTTTTACTAGGTCCCAATTTAGTGCTAAAATCTAACCTTTGTAATTTTCCAGTAGTATTCAAAGTAGCTGAGTAGCTGTTCCCTGACTTTTGGTGAGAAGTTAAAAAAAGACAACCCACCAGGATCCCCGGGAAAAGCTGAAACGACGTCCGTGGTCTACATCAGAAGAAAACACAAACCGGCGAAAATCCCTTTGTTTAACGATCACTGAAACCCCTACTAATCCTAATCCTGACCAAAGCCTAACTAGAGATGAGAAACCCGAACCCAATTCGAAAGAACCGAACTCAGGTTAACTGAGAACACGAACAGAGCTAGAACCCTTATTTCAAGGTTCTTTCCCACTAATTTTTTTTCTTTCACTTGCTTACTTACAAGTTTATACTTAAGACATGGCAGACGTTGTTCAGATATTACTACTAATTAGATATTACTAGGACAATGCGGGATCACCGTCCTAGTCATCCAATTAAGTAATGGACGTTAATAAATCAATTTTTTTGTTCGGATGAACGCCTCAACACTTGAGATTCTTCTTTTTCTTAAATATAACATGAACATTTGAAATATTTTGAAATAAAAGATGCATTTTAATGTATACAGAACTTTATTATTGTATTTCATTATGTATTTCACCCGAACAGAACCGAACCCAAGTTTGCTAAGAACCCAAATTTTGAGTTCTTTCCCATCTCCAAATCTAACTCCTTTCGTCTCCTGAAAATTCAGTTTTTTAGAATATATTTACAATGGCGGATGATGTTACCAATCTGCTTTTCGACTGTTGGGAAAACCAACCATAGGTTGACATGAGATGGTGGACGACTCAATATTTTATTACACATAAAATTAAAATCAAACAACATCTTCTTTTGTAAAAATCCCAGTTAAACTTAAGGGTGTCAATGTCATTATCTCAAGCATGTATTTTGAAGTTAAAGCTAGAAAATGTTCAAAATCCAAATTAGTTCAAAACAAATATGGTTGAGTCATTGTAAGCAAGTCTATGGTAAATATGGCCTTGAAATCTTTGTCTTTATCTAGATATGGGTACCACATTATGTAGTTGGTTTCCCATATGTTATTAAACATGTTGAAAGAAAACCCTTCTATTTCCGGGAATTTTATGGGTGACAATGGAGCAGGAAAAGTGTGTGCAAATTCATGGCCAGTGAGCACATTGACAATAGGAATGTTATGTGATTTCACCACGAGCAAGCATTTATCATCTTTGTACTCAACCCCTTCTGCTGATGCAACTGCCAAGTACACATAATTTTTTATAAATTTCTTACATTTAAAATGTAACTTTAAATCAAATTTAAAATGTTTGCCAATCTACTCATTATGTACAAACCATGATTATATTGGCTTCCATTTAAAAGAACATTATATGGATCTACAGGTTGCATCATTTTATATATGGTCCACTTGTGGTGAGGCCTAACAATTGGTTTGAATGCAAAGGATATTGATTCTGGAAGTCGAGTTATGGTTTTATTAAACCATTGAAGGACTACATCCAAACCAGAAGAGCTACCACCTAAAAATAAGTATTCCTTAATATGATAACAAAGATACTAATTTTTTTCAGCTAATGCTTTAGTGAAAATTTACTTTATTATATAAAGTTCATTGTACCTAAAAATCCTTTATACTTCAAACACAAGTAATAAACAAACCTTTTTCATACTTGGCAATTCTAGAAGTGTATCGAATCCAAATTTCAGATGGTGCACCATACCAAGACACTGACTTTGAATCATTCATGTTGAGATTTAGCCAAAAGTCACATTCTTTCACTAGAAATTTATCATTGACTGAAGGCTAAAGTGAAATTAATTACACATTAATATTGTTACCACATTTATTAATGTAAATCTTTTTGAGCACTGTATTCCAAATCTTGCTTTCAGGATGAGCAGATGCTGTGCAATTTGGTTTGTAATACCCAGCACTCCACCCATTGTAATTATATATCTTTCCAAACTCTTCAAAATCAGTTTCATTAAAAGTTTGATAGACAAACTTTCCTATAACGTGCTTTTCATCAGCCAATTCATTCTGGAAAATTACAAAAATCAGATTTTAGCACTAAATTGAGACCTAGTAAAACTCAATACATTTTGGAATGTTAGCCTAAGGATTGTCCCATCTTCACCAAACAATAAATTCTTTATGTTTGCAGTGGGACAACTAAATTGTCTTGTTGTTGTATGCTGAAAATCTAACAAAATTATAAAATAAAAACATTGTAAAATTTGTCAAAATAGCTCCACTAAAATCATTTGGTTCTCCTACTCATTAGATCAGGTACATCAGCATTCAAAAATGGCATTTCATTTTTAATTTCTTGGGCAATTACATGGTCTTCTAGAGCTTCAATAGCTGCCAAGCTAAAATTCCTTTGCTCCCACCATGAATTTGCAGAGTGGAGAAAATTTGGATTAACTGAAACAGTTGATGAAATGGCTCTTAATTTGGTTGCTGGACATGAAATTTGTTAGAAGTTTATCAGAGATGTTTTATAATTTCATCCTTTTTTGGAAATATGATTAATTAAAACAATAAAAAAATTTCTTGAGCAATTGAAAACAATGCCATTCAAAGGGCTCCATATTTCCAATATAAGCAAATTCTTCCTTTGTCAATAAATTCTTTGCACACTATAATAATATAATAATNAATTAAAACAATAAAAAAATTTCTTGAGCAATTGAAAACAATGCCATTCAAAGGGCTCCATATTTCCAATATAAGCAAATTCTTCCTTTGTCAATAAATTCTTTGCACACTATAATAATATAATAATATAATGCACACTATCTTCCTTAGTAGAAAAGATAATTCTAAATAGATTGAAATAATATCTGGAAAGGGAAGGTCTACATTTGGTGCAAAGACTGTGTCATATACTGCAAGAAGAAAACAAGAGGTCGCTGCCTGAGTGTATTGATTGTTTACATTCAAGATCTCCAGAACTGCAGATCAGATCAAGAGCCACCAAGAAAGTAGCATATAAGTTTGAAGTGGTATAAGTCAAGAGTCTAAGCATGCAGGTTGGTTGAATGCGTTCCTGCATGCGGTGGTAACGGCAACATTTGTAATGTACAACCCAGCCTGCACCACCAGGGATTGCCCTTGGACAGGGGCACTAAATAAATGGTAGATCGATTAAAAAGTGCCTTTATATCCTGTTTGGATATATAAAACACTCAAAAGATCGGCTAAATACAAATACTATCAACTACTTAAGATTTTATGGTGTTCATTTCAGTTTTCAATTGAAATACCAAGACTGAGACAGCGCCTGAAAGAATATGGATATAGATCTAGACAAAACTCATGACTGGCCAGTTTTGAAATTCATAGCTGAATGGGATTTCCCTGAATTTCTTCCAATCCTCTCAAGCTCACAATTATTTTTCGAGATATGTAGTGTCTGTGGTTTCAAGTGAAAGAAGTTATTCATAGCTGAAGCTTATAGAAAATTATTTGCTGTTCATCATAGGACAGTCATGGCTTTCTTATCTTGCAATATTACTCAAATAGAAAATTATGGATCAAGAGAAATCTGGGTATTACTTTGAGATATTAGCATATTCAGTCAGAGCCTTCAATATATGTTCATTTGTTCAAAGTTATTTCAACATTTTATTTCTCTTCTTACTCCAATATATACAAATTTTAAGATACTGTATGAATTGCTATATATTATAATTATTATGTCACATGCACAAATTGAAGATGTTTCATATAATTGTAGAAGCCAACCTTTTCTGAGTGGCTCAAATGAAGGATTATTCCAATGCTCAGTATCATGTTCTGAGTAATAGCCCCATGTGTGCTCTGGCAATTTAATGAGAAAACGAGTGGCATTCCACAATCTTCTGTCATTCAATGAACAAACACCTGAATACAATAGTATGCATAAAAACTAGCTTTGTAAGTATTTGTAAAACATTTATTAAAACCAGATTCAATGCAATTTTTAATCTTGTGTGAGATAAAAAGGTATTCAGCATTCTTTTTGGGGTCTGATGCAATTCCTTGAATCCATGTATCACCAATCTCATTAGCAATTAAGGGAAGGGTGTCTTTATTTGATCATCAAAAGAAGCAAAAAAGTTTTCTAAAGTCCCTGAGACAAGTACAGCTCTTGGAAACTCTGCTCTTAGTATCTCGTACATATTCAGCACTTCCTTTAATAGAAGACAATTGTAAATTATTTCGAAATCCACAAGCCGTAATCTAATTAATCATAAACAGGTTCTGTTAATATATTTTTAATTACATTTAAATACTGACTTGAATGGAAGCAGGTGGACCTGTATTGTCAGTTCTAAAAACGAAGCATAGGGCCTCAGAAAAACCTTCATGGGTTATGCAGTCTTCTCTTGATAATCCTTTTGGATCAATTGGTGTTGAGCCTGGATCATTGGGATATCCACCAGGATGAACATTAACAACTATTGAATCTTTCCCATATTTCCACTTAAATAACTTTGGAACTCCAGGAGGGGGGTGGCTCCATTAACACCAACTGTCAGGTAGGTTATGCCTTTCTTAATCAAAATAGGGATGCTCGCTTGGGTCAGGCCTAGAGAAAAAAAAACATTATAATGTATATCTACCACTAAAACTGAAAAATTAATTAACAATTAATTAACCTGGAACATCTCTCTGACTAATTACTCTACACTTCCTGGTGATATTAAACTTCTTATCCAAGTCAGAACTTATATCCAGAGCTGCTTCAAAAAGCCAAGGTTCAATGAATTCAATCTGGAGATTCATGGGACCAGCATGCCATGTGATGTCTCCTCTCCTAATAGCTTCCACAAAATCATTTCTCTGTTTTTGATCGGGGCACTAAAACAAAGAATATTAAAATTGCATAAAAAACCCATAGAGAACCTAGTCTTGAGACATGACCTGCCCCTTGAACAAAATCTATAGATTTTAACTTGTACTGTAATTAAACGATTGTTAATCAGATAATTAAAAATGATTATGTGGAAATGAAGACCCTTGGATTATTTAATAATGTATTAATCACTAACAGAAATGGAGCAAATCATTAGTAGTTAGTAATTTATAAGTTAGTAATGCTTAGTATTAGTTTTGACAACATTGATCAAGAGTGATGATAACCTTGAGCTTTATCCCAGATAGTACAAAGTTAGGTGGACAATTTAGATATAGGCTGACAAGCCAGGGATGGGTTGTATAAACCATATTCTCAACATATCCCAAATTTCTAAGAGAGGCTGATACTTGGATGGCATGATCAAAGTAAATTTGAAAATATTTATTGAGAACATTGTTTATTAAATCTGTGTATCCAACATCTGCAACAAAACAAAATGTTTAATGCCAATATGCCACACATTTTATAAGTCAAATAAGCAGAATTATTTGGTGGTATCATTCTAATTAGATATGGCTCTTTATAAGCCAGAAAGCCAGAGCTCATTTCTTTGACCAATTCATGGATATAATCAATTATTCTTAGAAAGAATCTTAAATATATTATAAATAGATGCTTCATCTTGACATACCATAATAAAATATGTTGCAGAAAATTCATTTGAAAGCAAGATTGTAATTATTAATGTAAAATTTCCACATATTCTGATAAACATATATTTTCATATATAGATATCCCACTTCTTAGATGTGACCACAATTAAAAAAGTATGTTTTAAATAATTCACCCAGATGATTCATGAAGACGACATGAACTTTTGAGATCCAGTCATTCTCTGATTTTCTCGGTGCAAATCTTAAACTCTCAGATCGACATCCAACAAGATATTGGGAAGACGTAAACATCAGGAGAAAAATGCAATAACTTCTATTTCCCATTTTGTATTTCTTCATTATCATGACACACACAAAAATATATATAGTACAGGTGCATCCACAAATCTATTCATAAGGACTTATGACAAGCTACTCAGTGTCATGTGAGCGACTAAAAATCACTTTAAGGTGGGGCTTAAGCAGATTTTCAGGCTTGAATTGACTCATATTGAGGTTGCCATAGCAAGACCATGTTTTGCGGATGTTTTTTTTGTGTGTACTGCCACAAGAAGATCTTTAATGAAGCTCTAACATTAACAAAAGCGTAGCATACTCCCATTTGCTGTTCTTGATTATAATCCTTAAATTCTCTTATAGTTTGTTAACCTTTGGATGTGCATTCGATGGCGACATTCGACAAATGAAAAACATCCAACATTTAATACCTGTATACCTGGTGTACTTGTAAGTTAGGTCTGTTATATCTTGCAACCAAGAGGATTTGAAAGGATTTAGCTAAAGCTTCTAGACGAAATAAGGGAAGATCATTCAAATCTCAATATTAATATAATCAACTTTAATTTACTATTAAGTAAATTTATTTCGTATAATATTTTCAACATCGAACTGAGGATCTTTTTCAAGGATCTTTTTCTTCGAACCCTGCTAGATATTATGTGTGTCTTTCGTGTTTCTCCGACTTTCTAGTCTTCTTAATTTTTCACTTAAGGGCTCATCCATAAAATAAATCACATCAGATTTTGCTTGCTTTCTAGCCTTTGTCCATTTTCAGATTTCGTCAAAATCTTTACCAGGTTATTAACCTTAAGATCCATAAAACCGCTCAAAATGTTGGTCGTGAATTATTAAAGGGGCTTTGTTATTTGTCAGCTGTAATACTGCAATACTGGGTAATAACCCAAAAAAGTCATTTCGGGGAAAGGAGAAGACAACTACAGACCAGTAAGTCTATCCTAGTGTGTAAATTAATGGAAAAAATGATCGAGGCCATCAATATTTTTGAGAGAAATGAAGTTATTGTGAAGAGCCAACGTGGATTAACTAAATGTTTTTGACAATCTTTTGAGTTCTTCGAAAAGAATTACAATAGTTGCGACAATGGTAGGCAGTAGATAATGTATATCTGGACTTTGTTAAAGCTTTCAAAAAAAAAAAAATCCCGGTGGAATTGAAAGCAAACTTTTGTCAGTGGCTGAGAGATAAGAGACAAAAGGTGGGAATGGGAGGAATATAATCAGAATGGCATCCTACGCTAAGCGGTGTTCCCCAAAGAACAGTGTTGGGGCCTGTGTTGTTCTGCGTTTAAATAAACAATCTGGATGATGGAATATTGTCCAAAATATCTAAGTTTGCAGACGACACTAAAGTATCTAGGAGAGTCGGCAAAAACGATAGGGATATTAGGGTGGCCCTTATTTTCGAAATTTCACAGTTTCATCGTCGACTCCCAGATGAGTCCCTATCAGGGTTGTTAACATTACTCTTAAAATGTATTGGCAATACCGATACCAATATTCATTTCAAAAAGTAATGGTATTGACAAATTTGAGCGAAGTCGTGAAAAAATTGAGACTCCTTGAATCTCTCCACTGGTAGTTGGCAATCTAGTGTTGAGGGTTGTATATAATTTTCGGGGGTCGATTATGAGATGACAACTGTGAAGAAATGTCGGCCATATATACACCGACCTCTTCCACGCCAACATCTACTTTTTGTCTCTTTGTGGAAAATGCTTCAAGAAAATCCTCAGTGATTGATCAGCTGAAATGTTACTACCCAATTTTTTATCTTCATCCTTTATCATGGCATTTATTCATATTCGTGACTTCACTGTTGTCAAAAGCCGAGTTTTCTGAACTTAAACATCTCGCCTGTTGCGGATCTGACAAAAACAGGCCTCGTAGTCTATGAATCTCTTGGGCTAATGAACTCTTCCTCCAGAGCGTGTTTGGAGTTTAGCTGGTGGTGTTGCTGGGTTGATGGTTGATGGTCGAGTGATGTTCTTGATGTTCTTGTGCGCCGTAAACGAGCTAGGCAGGTGAGCACTGGAGATCCTCTTTGATGGTCGCACGGATTCCAAGTAGAACCATGGGTAGGAGATCGGTCCAAGCATCGGTGGAGTTGTGCGCGATGAGTGTCGCCTTGAGTTGCCGGTGGAAGCGTTTGACCATTCCATTTGCTGTGGGGTGATAAGCTGTTGAGCGGATATGGTAAATTCCGAATAGCTTACTCACCTGATGGAAAAGGTGCGTCGAGAATTGGCTTCCTCTGACGGTTGTGATGGTCTCCGGCACTCCCATGCTGGCTACCCATCCAGAGATCACGGACCTCAGGACTGTCTCCGTTGATGTGTCTGGAAGTGGAATAGCGACGGGCCATCTTGTGAATCGATAGATGATCGTCAGGATGTGCGTATGTCCGTTGGATGCTGGCAGTGGTCCGACAAGGTCCATGTGGATGTGTTGAAAACGACAGCTTGGGAGAGGGAAACTCGCTGGGGCTGTCGAGGTATGTCGATGAACCTTGCTCTTCTGACACGAAAGACATTCTCGGCACCATGTTCTGATGTCCTTGTCCATGTGGGGCCATACGAACCGCTGGCGAATCATTTTTGAGTTTGCCCGTTCTCCAGGATGCGAGAGGGAATGCATACTGAGAAATACCTTATGACGCAAGTTCTGTGGTACCAATGGTCTCTGCGTCCCTGTTGAAGTGTCGACCCAGATGTTGCCGTGGCTGAATAGTAACGGAACTTCGACGATCTTCAAGGACGGTATGTCGGACCGAAGTGAGTGGTCTGGTGTCTTGCAATTTCCTGTAAGTCGACCGTTGTTATCGCGCTGACTTCTGTGCGTGACTGCATCAGCCACGATGTTGCGCTCTCCCTTGACATGCAGGACTTCTGCCGTGAACTGGCCGATGTATTCCAGCTGCCTTGGTGAGTGCCTGCTGGATACGCTCTTGAAGGCGAATGTGAGTGACTTGTGGTCTGTGTAAATGGTGAATTGTCGCCCGTCCAAAAGATGTTGGAAGTGCCTGACGGCCAGACACACAGCCAGCAACTCTCGACCAAAGGTACTGTATCTCGTTTCCGCCTAAATTTCCGGACTAAATTTCTTGGAGTAAAAAGCTACTGGCGTTGTAACTCGGCCTTGACCTGCTCTAGAACTGCTCCGCCTGCGGAATCCGAAGCGTCGGTTGAGAGTTGGAGTTGACCGGCTTCGTCCAGGACAGACAGGTGTCTGCAGCTTTTCCTTCACCTGCTGAAACGCTTGCAGCTGGGCTGGAGTCAGGGTCAGGTGTTTGTTTGGCCCGGTCCTTCTGCTGTTATTCTTGAATACATCCGTCAATGGAGCGAGGAGCGATGAACAGTGGGGTATGAATTTTCTATAGAAATTTACGAGACCTACGAAACATCGGAGCTATGTGATTGACTTGGGAACCTTGTAATCTGCTATGGCCTTGACGTTGTCAGGGATTGGTTTCATGCCTTCTGCGCTCACGTGGTGTCCGAGAAATGTCGTGGAAGCGACTGCGAATTCGCACTTGTCCATGTTCACCGTG
>MPNW01000157.1:335422-373763 GCA_011800805.1 Hirudo medicinalis | reverse complement strand
AAACAGGTATTTACAACATCTTCTGGAATGATATCCTGCAAAGAACAAATGCTTACTAATAAAAATCTACAACACGCAAAACTCGATCTAAATACTGCTGTGTCGTCACTGACCAGCTTGAAAAACTATGCAGAATGTGGAAGTCCACAAAAACAATAAACGCAGTAAAAATGTAGTAAAATAAAGCTGTTTTTTTTAACAATTCGACCCATAAATTGGGAGTGAGAACTTATAAATTTTAAACCTAGATGTCGTGAAGGGGCCTAAATCTCAGCTTGCGTTGTCTTTTCGTGGACTCGTGATACCCGCATGGAGGGTCATTGTACCTTTAAATTAGGGAGAGGGATGTGCACTTTACATTGCCGGTGTGTGGGCGTCCAAAAAAAGGGGGGGGGTAACTTGATGTGGATACTTGTGGAAAGGGGCAGGGAGGGTGCAAAAATCCAGTTTTCGTGTGGACGTCATGTATGGATGGCCCCTAAAGGGAAGTTGGAAAGGGGGCCTGCCTTCCAAACGGGCCCCAGGCCTCCCACAGGCTTAATCCAGCACTGAGTCATTGCTATTGCTACCTATAAATAATGGTGTCGTTCAAACTCCAGTTCAAATCTTATCACCAGCCTTAATTCATCACATTACCACAACAAAATTTCCGTTTGACATTAAAAAGGTGTAAAGACATTAAAGCAAAAACTTAGATTCAGGAATTCCACTGAGACATTCGAAGTTGACAGTGGAGCTGGAGATAATTTTTGTGACGTGAACGTTTGGAAAAGATTAGGTTAACCTCCGCTGACTCCAGCAAGGAAGATTTATCATCCTGCAACAAAATTTCAATTAAAGGAATCTTCACTGTTCAGGCTTCGACTTCAAAAGAGGCAACCTGGAGGCCAATTACAATTAATGTTACGGACATTGATGGTCTAAATTTAATTGGCCGAACGTCAATTGAAGAATTAAATATTGATGTAAACAAACTTTTGAGGAATGTTAATTCAATTTCCTCAAAGTCAACATCATTAGTGACAAAAGAATGTAAAAAACTATGTTCTGAATTCCAAGAAATTTCTGATCCAGGACTCAGATGTTTAAAGAATTTTAAATTCAAGGAGGATGCAACTTCTATTTTCAGAAAACCACGTACTGTACCATTCGCCATTCTTGGGGATGTGAGTGAAGCATTAGAAGCTGGGGTGAGAAGAGGCATCTGGAAAACAGTAGATTTCAATGACTGAGGAACTCCTATTGTCCCGATTAGAAAGAGAACTCCAAATTCGAAGACTTCACTGAGAATATGTGGAGATTATTCAGTCACAGTAAACTCGAGTTTCGCAGATACCCGATGCCACTGCCAGATGATCTGATGAGGAAATTAGCAGGAAACCAATACTTCAGTAAAATTGACTTGGCAGATGCTCATAACCAAATTAAAATTTCCCACGAGAGTCAGAAACGTCTTGCTCTGAGTACACATCGAGGAGTATTTTTATAAACAAGATTACCTTTTGGAATTCTATTAGCGTATTTTCAGGAAATCATGAACAACTTACACATGACCTTCCAAGCGTAGTGGTTTACTTGGACGACATTCTGGTTGATGGAAGTTCAGCTTATGAACACATTCGAAATCTGAGGTTACTGTTTCAACGACTTCGTGATAAGGGTCTTCGATGCAACCGTAATAAACGTTCCTTTGCCAATGAGTCCGTTGAATATTCAGGTCATACAATTTCGCATTTAGGAATTAGTCCAAGCAAAGATTAAGGCTGTTCTTACAATGCCCAGAAAATGTTTCATTGTTAAAATCTTTTCTAGGATCGGTTCAGTTTTATCAGAAGTTTCTTCCGGGATGTGCAACCATTGCAGAACCTTTGTATTGTTTGACAAGAAAGAACGAAAGATGGAATTGGACAATGAATCAAGAAAATGCTTTTCAACATTTAAAGAAGTTGTTAGTTTCAAATGTGATGCTTTCTCATCCTTCAAGCATATTCCTACAAGCAACTGCCAGTAGGAATATATGCGATGCCTCCGAAGTGGGCATCGGTGCGGTACTTTTCCATAGATTTCCAGATGAAACAGAGCGTCCTATTGTCAATGTCTCCAAGACACTATGTGAAGCTCAGAAAAGATACAGCAAAATTCATAAGGATGGTCTTGCTATTACGTTTGCTTTACAAAAATTCAACCCATATATTTTCGGCAGGAAATTTATTCTGGTCCTGATCCACAGACCACAATGCGCGTGCATTCACAGGGGATGAATTTCAAGGCTACATGAAGGAGAGAGGAATCCAGCACTTGACAAATGGACAAGCGGAGAGATGTATTCAAACATTCAAAAGCAGTCCATGTCCAAAGCATCACTGCAAGAGTTTTTGATGCAATATAGGACACCAGTTACTGCTGGACAGTCACCGAGCCAACTACGGCACGGTAGACAAATTCGAACGAAAGTAGATGCGCTTCGCCCCATACACAAAGAGGAGAAAGGGTAGCAGAATTAAGCCAGGTATTCGATTGGGCAGCCCTGTTACATTAAGTACTACGGCCCTCGAAGGGACCGTCAACCCAGTGGGTTCCTGCCACCATTTTTAAGAAACTTGGCAGGAGACACGTACTAGTGAAATCGGTTCCGCAGAGGCTGATATGGAAAAGACATTTGGTGCAGATTCGTCCCAGATACGGGGAAGATCAGGATAATGATCCAGGCGATTTAAATTTCAACAGGCCCTCTGACAATGCCAACCTTCCCCTGGACAAGAAACCAAGGAAGCGAGTGAGGTTTGCAGGGCCCGAAAATTTCAAGACCAACGTCGAAGAACGGACCCTGTCTAGGAGATCAGAACGATTATGACAAAAGTTTGCACACAAACTTTAGCCTAGTGGGGAGGTGTTGTGGATTGCGTACTCTGTGAACTTCCCTTTGGCTCATCCTGAAACCGAGTGATTTGTGTTGTAACTGTACAAGGGCTACCTTTTGTTTGCGATTTCGAGTTGTGTGTTTTGAGTTCTATTAAAATTTTGAGTTGTTTCGTTTCGAGTTTTCTACTTTCGAGTTCTTCTGCATTTCGACTTAAAAATATAACATTGACCGTGATTTTAAATATTGTTGCTCTTACGGTTACAATTCCACAACCTGTCATCTCATAATTGTTACATACAGACTCGATTTCCCCTACTCTTAACAGGAGAAATCTTTGTCGGCGTTGAGCGACCTCTAAATATTAATATTTTAAAATCAAACTAATGCACATAAAATATCGGCTACGTAATAATCATTTTCCAATTTTTTTTGCGCAACAATCCCTTGTGTGATTATTTACTAAATAGGAATGTTGGATACTGCGGGATATTGAGTGGGAGATGTAAGAGATCTTGTGTTGGATCTTATCTGGGGTAACTGGGGATATGTAAGATCTCGAGTTGGATCTGGTATGGTACGATATAGCTTGACTTAATTGTCGTCCTAGTGGTCCTTAATTAATGCTTATCGCCAGGGTTATAACAGTATAATGTAATTACAATATATAATAAGTCACCTTATGAGCCAAAAATAAAAACAGGAAGGGAAAAATGTTTTCGAGTGGATAATAAAAAGTTAGTTGTTAAATGTTGCATTAATTAATGAGAAGTGTTGTAGTCATTTAGGCCATATATCGTACTAAACCATATCCTATTCAAGCTTAAATCTTTAAATTTGCGGATATTGTAAACATTGATCGTTGATCCATTAAATCATTAAAAATCAGAATAGATAAACATGGATGGATAAATATCTGCATTCCCAAGTAACCATAAAACAATTACAAAAGTGACAAGTCTGTAAATCCCCGCTTGGATGGTTGCTTTTGATCATTCAACACAGGAGCACATAGATTGGATGGATGGATGGATGGATGGATGGATGGATGGATGGATGGATGGATGGATGGATGGATGGATGGATGGACGGACGGACGGACGGAGGGATGGATGGACGGACGGATGGAGGGACGGANTAATAATAATAATAATAATAATATAATAATAATAATAATAATATAATAATAATAATAATAATAATAATAATAATAATAATAATAATAATAATTGTTATTATTAATAAAAATAAAAATAATTTTTATCAATAATAATAATAATTAATGCAGTAAATATAATTGTTATTGTAATTATTATGAACTATAAATTTTTTTATCACCATTTATAATAATTATTATAATGTCGAAATTATCATTATTATTTATAATGATTATTATAATGATATAATTATTAATTAATTATATTAAAATATACTCCGTCAAATGCGGATAGGAAGGGCATATTTTATGCAAATCTCTCGTACATCAAACAACAGTCATGATGTGGACAGGCATGTCATGTCACATGGTGGACTCACTCAACTAGCCTTTCTACAAGGAAAGCAAAACACAGTAGATTACATTGCATTGTGATATTACATCAAAGTGCTGGAAAATAATCTCCTGTTTATAATTTTTATCAATTATTATTAATTTTTATTATATAAAAATAATCTCCTGTTTATATTTTTGTTGAGAGGATGCATGGTGCTAATCATGTATTTCAGCAGGATAAAGCTCCAATACATACTTCCAAACTGACCTTCTTCCAAGAGAGAATCATAAACGTTAGGAGTTGGCCAACTCGTTCTCCTGATCTCAATTCTATTGAAAATGCTTGGAGTAAGTTGTCAAGACTGGTCTACAAAGATGGAAGACAGTTTAATTCTTAATCGGAGTTGGACCTCCTGGAATAATCTGGAATCAGACGTTATAAAAAAATTGATTTTGTCGATGGACAAAAGAAGTTTTGAAATAATAGAGAAAAATGGAAAAATAATTTCGTATTGAATAACTTTTTGTGTCAAAAATA
Organism: Hirudo medicinalis; assembly: GCA_011800805.1. NCBI lineage: Eukaryota > Metazoa > Annelida > Clitellata > Hirudinida > Hirudinidae > Hirudo > Hirudo medicinalis. The sequence continues at coordinate 368,873 of MPNW01000157.1, read as the reverse complement.
TAAATATTTGTTGTTATTATTGACTTTTCATGTTTCCTTCCTACCTCTTTTGGACGCCGAAAAAAACACATTTTTGTGATTTTTGTTTTATTAATTTTGAAAATAATATTTCATAATTTAATTATTTCATTAATAAACCAAACTCAATGTAAAACTTTTGAAGCACAAATTACATAATATAATGAAATTCGAGTAATATTCGTAACATATTGGTTGAGACGTCGTACAGAATGAGTACTGCCTATCCATTTTTGGACTGGGTGTAAGAATTACACGTTGTTATTATAATATTGTTATTATAATTATATAATAATTAATATATTTAATATATTAATATTAAATATATGATTAATATTAAAATATAATTAATAATAATAATAATAATAATATAATATATTATATTATTTATTATAAAGTTATTTATTAATATAATTATTGTAATAATGATTGTTATTATAATGATAATTATTATCCTCCAACGGATGGATGATTTAGTAATTTTTATGATTTTAAAATATTAAAAAAAATATTTTTTTTTAAATAATTTTAAAAATTATTTAATTATATTATTTAAAAAATTATTTTTTAAATCATTTTGAAATAATTCGATATTCAATGAAAAACGAGATTTGCTTCTTGGAACTAAGAATAGCTAAGAATAGCTTATAGCATATCACCTTCAAAACCATCCACAAATAGTAGGTATAATTTTGTACGGTAATATTATGTTATTATTATTATTATTATTATTATTATTATTAATATTATATTATTATTATTATTATTATTATTATATTATCGAATATTAATGATAATTATTCTACTCGATTAGATTAGAATTATTCTGTACCAATAAAAAATATCTCTTGATCCTCACTCTCATAAAATCCAGGTTGCCAACAAGTTCAGACCAGTCTGTCCTCAGCGCCTTCCTGACGCAGAGGTCTTGAAGGACAAGGTCTCGCCTCTCGAGCTCGAAAGACTCAAGCTGCTGTCCTCGTTTGTCTTGGAGCAGCAGGAAGACTGTCTCAACCTGAATATCTACGTGCCGAGGAAAGGTTTGTCTGTGCCTTTGTCTTGCTTAAGGGTCTTGCATCAAGGTCTTGTATTACGGTCTTGCATCAAGGTCTTGTTAATGTATTTTTTATTGGTGAGTCTTGTTGCGGAGGCCGACAAATGCACAAGTCTACATAGAATAGATGAGGATACACATTGAACAGCTAGCATTAACTAACTTAGAGGCAGCGGGATCTCTAAGAGTTTTCAATTTATTTTCGATTATCAATAATAAATGTTTATATTAATGTAAATATTTCAGTTAATATTAATTAACCAATTAACCAAAATATTAACGAATTGTCTTACCAAGTAATCACACCGACATCCCAATAAAGACGCCGTTCATCACTTATTGACATCATCATCATCATCATCATCATCGTCGTCGTCGTCGTCATCATCGTCGTCATTGTCGTCATCGTCATCGTCATCGTCGTCGTCGTCGTCGTCGACGTCGCAGGTAGTTGACCCAAACTCCGATCATTAGAGGAACTGACGACGCGAGGTTGGTGCATATTTTGCGGCAGGAAAAGTCAGTACTTGATGAGGGATTAATTGAGGTCATGTAGTCAGGTCTGAAAGACGGGTGGATGGAAGGATGGAAGGATGAATGAATGGATGGAGGACGGACGGATGGATGGATAGACGGATGGATGGATAGACGGATGGATAGACGGATGGATTGATGGACGGATGGATGGGAATTGTTGCATTACAATTTAGAATTTAAAGATGTAAAATCCTGCTGAAATCAATTTACATTAATACGTAAAACGTAAATTTATTATTAAACAACATTTTATATCAGCATTATTAGCTTAGACTTATTTATTGATAAGTGATCTTGTAGTAGAAAAATCTTGAAAATGCTCTTTTAAATAAAGACTGACGAAATTTTATTTCAGCAGCACTCGCTCATTGAACGATAGGAAAAAACTATGCAGACTATGTGATTCATTAATTAAAGTATGGAATTCGCACGAGTCTGTTTTCACGTAAGTCTAGTTAAACGCAAACTCGATAAACATTCAAAATGTGAAAAGGGCATTCTAATAAGTGAAAGCTTCAAATTGGAAACAGTCGAATTGGTATCGCTGCACCTCCGCTAGTTGATTAGCAGCTGCCGTTAAGATTAAATAATTACACATCCAATTATGGAATTTAGGCTATGAACAGGACACGATTACTCAATTGGAATCGTCGTTCAAGTGAATGAATTTGTGGTCTCTTAAGAAGCTTTATATGAATCATACTAATCAAATGATCGGCGATTCCAATGTTAGGAAAGAAATAGTAATCGTTGCTAAATAAATCCAATCACCACTTCCACTGAAGCGCGTAACTACATTGCTGTCATTTATCAATGAATCAGAAGTGTGGATTTAAAGAGATCCTCTAGCAGCAAGCTTAGCTGGTTCTTGTAGGCGTTCTGCTTAACTCATACCTGGTGAATTTGGTCCGGGCACGCATCCGTTTGTTAGCTGTTGAACTCAGCTTTTCAAGAGACGCTTAGTTGTCTGCCTGTTTGTTCGCACCTGTCAATTTTGTTTTGTTCAAGTTAATGAGGAATTCGTCACAAAATTAAGCAAATCTTATTGAATCTGAAAAATACCTGTCTATTTGTTAAATATCTTGGCTCACCTGTAACGGCAGTTAAAAATTCTTTTTACGAACCGGATCTGTTCATCGTTCCTACAGTTTGAGGATAAAAGTCAAAAATGATCAAATCGATTTCGTTCTATTGTTTTCTAGACCTTTTGCTGTTGGTCACAATAAATGCTGAAAGTAATTTTTTGTGATTTCGTTCTACAATCACGAAACATGATTAAGATGCTGCTTAAGATATTTTTCAGACTATTGTAACTTCATTACTTTTTTCTTTTAATTTTCAGACATTCCTCCAAAAATTGTAAAATGGGGAACAACTAAGGAATTATTTGTGCCTCCTAAAGCAGCAAATTTCACCTGCGGAGCCAATGGAACAGGGAAACTTGAGTAAGTGATGAATTGTGTTAAATACTGAATAAAAAATACTTTCCAATACTTAGCAAGTTTTGATGTTTTATTTTTCCAGCTTTGAATGGTATAAAGATGGAATGAAAATAGTAACATCTGACTCAAAAAAGTATGAAATCATAAAAGAATCAAAGTTAGGAATTCAGTCTGAGAAACTTGGGCTGCTTCAATGGGGAAGAGCAGAAAAATTTGTACAGCCTGAAGATGAAGGGTTTTATCAGTGCAAAGTAAAAAATACCCATGGCTTGTCTGTCAGTGACAGGACATGGCTAAGAAGATATCACCTGGAAGCTGGCTCATCAACCAAAGAAACTAAAGAATATAATGTAGGAGATGCTGCTTCTCTTCCCTGTGAAGAGAAAGCAAAATCTTCATCCTCACCCCTTGTTGAATGGGTGAAGATAATTACATCTGACTCACAAAACCCTGTTACAACACCTCTTACTTTAGGTGAACGACTTCAAGTGGATGAAAATGGTTAGTTTATTTAAGTTATTAGAAATGATTAACTTTTATTCACATTAAAGTCATCATCCTTACTCAAACATGTATTTTGTTTTACATTAATAGTTGAATATAGTTTTTATTAAAATGTTTTAGAGAGTCTAAGGAAATGTTTCTTTCTTAATTAAAAAAAAATTATTCATAGTAAGTGGATTGAATAGAATTCATTATGCATGATAACACAATAAAAATAAACTTCAATGAAGTGTGCCTAGTTTTTGAAACCATTCCTTTTATTTAGTTATATTCTCATAATTAATTTTTCTGACTCCTTGTAGGTACTTTATGTTTTTCCTATGTCATTGAAAGTGATGAAACCAGGGATGATGAAGATTATGCTTGTGTTTTAAGGAACTCACTTGATACATTAACATCAGTTGTTGGCTCAAAATACAAAATTAAAGTGGGAAGTAAGTTTTTAATTATATTATATTACCTCTCTCAACATTAATATCAATATATTAGTATACATTATCTAAAATAAAGCAAAGACACCTTCTAATCCAACATCTTTGAAAACTATGTTTGCCTATGTCAATCCAAATGTGGCACTAGTCAAAGACACAGTTACTCTCAGTTGTTTCTTCAGTGGATCGTAAGTTTTGTTCTTGAATTAAAATGTTTTGAAATATTAACATCTTTTGTTTCAATACAGGAAACATATTTCTGTTTCAATTACTGATTCTAAAGGACACAACATAGCCTCTTCTAGTATTTCACCAGTTGAGACCTCAAAAGGTGCAACAATTATAAAAAATGTGCAAAAATCTCATCAGGGAGAATATATATGCACAGGAATCAATGAAGAAAACACTTTGAGTAAAACTGAAACACTTCAAGTAATTGTGGAAGGTGTGCCATCCATATATCATTAATGAGCTTTATATTAATTTTTTTATTATTATTAATATTTATTTTAATAAGCTTTATTATCGTGCTAACGATTTTGTTCAGAAAAGCCAACTTTCACATATCAACCACAAGACCAAAATGCCGTACATGGTTCAAATGCTGAATTCAGGTGTAGTGTTATTGCAACACCTCCAGCAAAAATTGAGTGGTTTAAAAATGGGGAACTTTTAAAAGAAGGTAATGTCTTGCTGAATTTTACATTTTAAAATTGAGGATGAAAACTACTGGCATAACTAAATGTTATCAGATAAACTTCCACATGAAATGTATTTAAGTCCCGATCGAACTACACTGAAGATTCAGAATTTGTGCAAAGAAGGCTGTGCTCAAGGACAAAATGGTCCAATGGTCATTCAGTGTAATGCCAGCAATGTCCATGGTTACGCATTTGCAAATGGCTACCTAAATATTTTATGTAAGTTGATTTAATATTTTAACATCTGATGCAAAATTTACCATGTGCTTGAGTTGCACATGACTATGAAAATACAAAGTTGTATTGATGTAAAATTGGTGTTAATTATTTTATTGTAAATTGAAGTCTAACCAATTTTTATGCTTAAATTCTCGTTATGGCTTATTTAAGATTATTCACCGAGTCATTCATTAATTAGATCCTGTTTTATATCTGCTATAATTTACAGATGAACTCACAATAATTGTTCAACTCATAATTATTTGAATTGTTGACTTCAGTTAAGACTGAGATAACAGAAAAGCCACAAGATGTTGAATATAATCCAGAAAAGAATGCAACTTTCCACTGTGATGCAAAGACTGATCCTGACACAAAATTAAGTTACAAGTGGCTCTTCAATGATGAAATGTTTACTCATGGTTCTATCAATACAACCACCAAAGTCCTCCATCTCAACCTTCCCAATTTGGAAGAAAAAGGCAAAAACTTGATTGGTAAATGGACATGCATGGCTTCCAATTCTCATACATCTGATAAGCAAAGTGCTCTACTAAGGGAAAAATATGGTTAGTACTTGTTGCTAATTGCTCTTATTTTACTTATTAATGCAGTTATCCTCAATCTTTAAATGTTTTATTAAAGTGTCTGGTAATATAGCCTAATGTTTGACCAAAATTATATTACCTGTAGCAATTGGCTAAATATATTTATGGAATTACATTATTGAATTTCTTTAAAAATTTAATAAATCACCAATATTTAAATTTATAAAAAATTTTAAGTTTTAAGAAAATTATTTGAATATGCAGAATCTCCTAAATGTAAATTTCACTGAGCTGATGGTTAAATTCCATGAACATTGTTAAAATTTAAAATTTAAAATTTTAAATTTTAAAATTGTTGCTCTATCAAAATAGGTAAAATTAAGATAAAATTAATGCAGCTAACCCATATTCTCTTACTAAATGACATCTTGTTTTGAATAAATAAATAACATTAAATAAGCTAATTTCTCTTCATACGATGAATTCCATGTATGCATACATTCGGCAGGAATTTTAAAATAAAATAAAGTACTATTGTCTTCGTTTTTAATGACACATAGCTATTGAAGGTCACCAAAGACCAAAAATTCTGTTTAAACTCTTCAGTTAAGCATCACTTATAAATAGTAGTGTTTCTACAAAGGTATTGTTGCAGCAAATAACACAATTCTGAATTTTCTTTCCGTTTATTATCAACTCCAACACAAACATTATTATAAACTCGCAACTTAATTAACTGAGCATAAATATAAAATTTAGCCACTACCGACTTCAATTTAAAGCTCTCTTTTATAGCCTTTCATGACCTAACAATAATAGGCCAATCAAAGCTTATGTCAACATTATCAATCCTATTGGCTGATAATTGGGTTACTATAATAATAACCATAATTATTATACAAATTACAGGGAATGGCTATAACACTCACCCCAATCAGGGACTGATTCTAAACATGCAGCTACTAACTTAACTATTTCAATGTAAGTGTAAACTAATAAATTTAACAATGTTCATGGAATTTCAGATTCCAGCAGAAGAATCAATTGACTTATGGGTCTTTCCTTGTATCTTGGTTTACCATCCTTGCTTTTACCATTTTTCCCTAGGAATGAACATGATACTTCTGACAAGATTGTCTGTTGATCCTGTGTTTATCTTAACAAACCTTGCCATTATCCATTGATTGCAAATGACTGATTCTTTTTTTATCAATACCATATATCCTTCTTTGAAGTTTCTTCTGATTTTCTGATTTTTGCTTCTCGATTGCAAAGATGGCAGATACTCCTTTCTCCATGTCAACCAGAATTCATTTGCTATATGTTGGACCTTTCTCCATCTTTTATGACAATAGATATCTGCTTCTGAAAAGTTAGCTGGTGGAGCCATAAAATTTTATGAATTTTTAGATTTCATGATCAATAAAGCAGCATTCAGTGTTATTGGAATCAATAGAAAATGACAAATCTTTTCAGCATCCATTTCTTTCAATGCTTCTTTAAGCTCTACTTCTGCACCAACAAAATTGGTTCCATTATCTGATCTGAGTTGTCTTATATTTCCCCGTCGAGAGATAAATCTTCGTAATGCATTGATGATTGAACTAGTATCTAATGAGTTAGCTTTTTCGATGTGAATTGCTCTTGATGACAAACAAGTAAAAATTCAACCATAATGCTTTACTTGACTTCTTCTATCAAGAGCAATAAATGGGCCAAAATAATCAACCCCACAATATAAATGGCAGTACTTCTTCAATTCTATTTTTTGTCCACCTAACATTCCTCTCAATGCTTAGCATCATACAAATTGTTTATTATACTTCTTACTAGAGTATTTCCTTTAATGATCCATAATCCACACTGTCTGACTTCATTCAGTGTGAATCCTCTGCCTGCATGATACATGTTCTCATGGCACCATTGCAATACCATCTGTGTAATCTGTCCTTGCTTAGGCAGAACAATTGGAAACTTTAACTGTTCATCTAAATTTGATTCTTTCAATTTCTTCCTCCAATTCTGATTATTCCCTTTTTATCTACTAAAACATCAAACCTATATAATGGAGATGATTTCCAAATCTCCTTATTGTGTTATAGATTCATTAATTCTTTATTGAATTCATCTGCTTGAGCAACTTTGAAAAGAGCTGTTTCAGAATCAATTAATTCTTTGACTGTCATTGGACCAGATCGAACTTTCTTGCATCGCACATTCCAAATGAATCTCAAACAATAAGCTATTACTTTCTTGGCTTTGGTCCACTTGGAAATTCTTGCAATAATTGATGCTTTAGGATTCATTTCAATAGTCAGAGTTGCTCTAACTTTTTTGACTTCTGGATCATCTTCTGAAATGTCTATCAAATTTTCATTTGGTTGTTCTGTTAATGCTTTCCAAAGAAACTCTGGCCCTTGGAATCATCTATCCTTTTCAGTAACTTTGTCACAGTTTATTCCTCTTGAAGCATCATCAGCTGGATTATATTTTGCTTCGATGTATTTCCAACTGTTAACAATTGTAATCTCTGAGATTATCGTATTATCTAATGGTCATCTAATTGCCATTGCACTCCAAGTGCTTTTTCAATTGTTGTAGATCCCTGCAATAACTGAACAATCTGATTTATATCTATTCTGTCTTTCTCATCTAGTGCTTTAATTATCTCTGTGCAATTTGAATTGAATTTCCTCAAGTCGAAGCCACCTGCTTTACATATCTACTAAGGTTAAAGCTTTTGCTTCTTCAACGTTTTTGTAAATTTTAGCAAATCATCAACATAGAAATTCATGTAAAGAGTGTATTCTGCTGCAGTTCAGTAGTACTTATCATGATCCTTTGCTATTTGTCTCAAGGCAAAAAATTCGCCGAAAATTAACACAACTTGGTGAAGAAATACAACCAAACAAAAGTACATTCAATTCGTATTCTTCTGGCTGCTCTTCAAGATTTCCATTTGTCCAACACAAATATCTCAAAAATTGCTTGTACTGTTGTGGAACTCTGACTTAATAAAACATTGAAGCTATGTCTGTTGTGAATGCTATTTGTTCTTTTCTAAATCTAATCAATACACCCACCAAACTATTAGTCAAGGTTGGACTGGAAAGTAACTCTTTATCCAAAGATTTTCTTCCAAACTTACAACTGCAATCAAAAACTACTTGAACTTTTTCTGGTTTCTAAAATACTGCATGATGAGGTAGATACTGTGAACTTATGTGCTTATGAACTTATGAACTGTGCTGTTAATGCTTTCTGAGCTTATCTTTGTTCTACCAAGTTGTTCATGAAATTTACATATTTCTGTTTCAAAATCTGATCTTTATTCAGTCTCATCTTGAGTCCTATAAGCCTTGTTTCTGCTTGAATTTATTGGACATTTGACAATTCTTCATTCTAAATGGTAATGGTAACTGATAATGACCATTCACAAACTGAACATTTTCATTCATAATTTTCAAAAAGTTGTTATCTTCTTGCAACATAACTTCTGTCAATGTAACAATTTGATTTATTTATTTATTATTAATTACCAAAACGGGTGAACAAAATATCCTGATCTGATGGATCAATAAAATCAGTTTAATACTTCTGCAACATCATATCATTCAACTGAGTTTCTTGAATTTGCACTGTCAGACTTGAGAAATCAGTTCTCAAACAAACAACTCCATTTATTGGCATCATTGGTATCCAATTTCATCATTGGACCACATATGGACCAACAACTCTGTGCGCATGGCATATGGACCTCCATCTTGACTAGGAATGATTTCAACCGGTTGCAATGCCTTTGGACAATTTGAACCAATCATCATATCTGAAATTGATTCTGGAATCATTCCTTCTAAATTCTTCAAATAAGGCCAACTATCAAATATTCTAGTATCTCCTGACTACTGAATGGAAGAGCTTCTCAAGTGAAGATCCTTGGCATTTTAATTTTGAAACTAGATTCTAATGATACTAACATTAACCTCTGATTACATTAGTTTTATCTTCACTTTGTCCCGTGATTGTTCTAACAGAAATTTCTGAAGCTATACTTTTGCTTTGCAATTGAGTGCAAGGATGAAAGTCTTTTTGTAGTAAAGCATGCAGAAGACAAATTATCTGATGCTGCATAAATTTCTTTAAATTTAGATTTATCTGATTCATGAAAAACCTTTACTTTAACTATTGACATATATTCTTCATTTGATCATATACTATTAGCAACAACTGGATTATGCCAATTGCTTGAACTCTCAATTCTATCTTTGTGATGCTGGCTTTTGTAAGTGGACTCTTTCAACAAAATTGTAATTGTGCATTGTTGTAGGATGTGAATCTTTACAAATTTGACATATCTTCCTTTTCTTACAATTTCCAGCAATTAGATTTCTTTTGTAACTTCCTGTAGACATTGAATTGAAAACATTGGATGATTCAATATTATGCATTGCTGTTCGATAAATGTAACTAGTTTCTTTAAATTTACTCTTACTTAAGTTTTCTCATAATTTACAACTTCTTTTACCCAAGCTGTATGAACTGGAAGTTTTAGAATTACTCTTTGGATATAGAAAGAAGTATTCAACTGATTCAATTGGTTCATTGACTTCATTGCATACACTTTTTTAAGAAATACAACGAATTCTCGAATACCTTTAGCATCATTTACCTTCAAGATAGGCCAACTTTCTAATTTATCAATATAAGCCATTGGATATTACTGCAGAATCACCACAAGTGTTGATTAATTCCCATTTTGCTAACACATAACTTTCTTTGGTAGGATTATAAATGAATCCACTAACCAAATCATGAGGTTCACCAACAGTATATTGCCTCAAATAACACAATTTCTTCGTTACAGCTTTGATTGTCATTTCAAAACTCAGTAACAATTCCTGAAAAGTAAGAGGATCTCCATAAAACTGAAACAATTCAATTTTTGGCAACTGCATTAATTGCATTCAACAAGATAATCTGATCCCTTTGATGTTTCTAACAATGTTTCTTTATGTGACTGAAACTTGGACTTTCAGTATCGTCTCTATTGACCTTTGAGAAATACTCAGAAATATTTCCTTTGCTGATGGTTTCAGAATAGAAGACAAATGAGGCACTGATGGAATTATTGGAGGCTTAATGCTCTTTACATCATCATTTTCATTATAAATCTTATTTAAATTTGACAAATGCTCTGAGTACTTAACCTGCTTTGAGCATCGCTTTTTCTTTTTCAAAGGCTAATTATTTTGATTCCCTTTGCAATTCTAGTTCTCTTTTTTGGAAATGGAATTCTTGTCTTCTAAAGCCAAGTTAGTTTTTGCCTCAATAAAGGCTTGCTCCAACTTTATAGAAACATCACTTTCCTTCGATGCACTGGAAACATGAGACATACGTTCTATTTTGTCATCTGTTTCTTCTTGAGTGGCAACATTTTCTTCTTCCACACTGCACAGTTAACAAATTATGAGATTCAGAACCTCCACATTACGTTTTGCAACCTCTATCAATAACACAGCGATCTAATATCACATTCAATAAAAAATGAGTAAAGCCTCCAATAACTCCCGCATGTACTAAAGAATACGCAATTTGTATGTGCTTAAATGTGTTGCAGCAAATAACACCAGTATGAATTTTCTTTCCCTTTATTATAGATGCCGACACAAACATTATTATAAACTCGCAACTTAATTAACTGGGTGCAAATTTAGCCACTATCGACTTAAACTTGAAGACCTCTTTTATAGCCTTTTGTGACAGGCCAATTAAAGCTTATGTCAACATTATCAACCCTATTGTCTGATAACTGGATTACTATAATAATTACCATAATTATCATATAAATTACAGGGAATGCCTGTAACAGGTGTAATCCAACAAATATTAATAACAACTTGTTAAGCCTTTATTCAAAGATTGTCATTGCAATGTCTTATCACTTGTTATTGTTACATATTATTACATTTATAATTTAAAATCTCTTTTTGAAAAGTATGGGCTCTTTAAAAATGAATTTAGCTTTGAACTACAATACAATAAATAATACATGGAATATCTTTTTAAGGTGTTTTTATCAAGCCTTTGAATAATAACCTAAATGAAAATAAGTTAATTCATATTAGCTATTTTTTTATCAATATTCAGAATTTGGGCGCTTTTCTGCTTTCACAGTAACAATCGGTTCAGCTGTGTCATGTTTGCAATGTGTTTCCATCTCTATCAGCAATTCCTCTATGTATAAGGCATAATTAAGCCCATAAATTAAGGACCTATCACTGATAATTAATTTTTGACAAATGGCATTAATTTACAAATCTCATGTTGATGTGAATTGGAAATACATAAAAACATATTTCACATAAAAAACTGTGCAGTGCAAACAAAGTGTTTAAGGATGTTTTTGAAATCTTAGGCAATCATATTATAATTTTGAGTTTCTTTTAATACAGATCCCTTAACAAAACACCAATTTCCCATCATGCTAAAACAAATGTACATATCTTTAAAATTTTTCATCTCAGTATGCTCAATCAACTGCTTGATATCTATGTCACTTAGGGTCATCTACATTCCTGAGCTTCTCAATATATTTTTTTAATGATTTGCCTCCAAAAGTAATCCTCTAAATTCCTGAGTATCTTCTTGAGAATTCATTCAAATAACTCATAAAAACCCTTCTTCTTGGATATATCTGCCTTTTTTAAATTTAATATGCATAATAAATGTTTTCAAAATTTGTTTTACATCCTCATAATATAATGGTGTAGCAAACAAATCCAGGATCTAACTCAATTACTAACTGCTATCTTTTGTGTTTCTTGATAAGTTGTATATTGTATTAAGTATCATAATATTGTATCATAACATTATTTGAAATGAAATTATGTGCAGGTTGGCCAAATGGGTTCCTGTATGTGGTCGTAATAGCAACAGTTGTAATGTGTCGCGTTCGCAACCCAGCCTGCACCGCCATGGAGCTGGGGTAGGGGCGCTATATAAATGGTAGATCGATTAAAAAGTGCCTTCACATCCCATTCGGATACCTAAGGCACTCCAAAGATGGGCTAAATACGGAAAAAATTTGTTTTGATTTTTCCAAAACAAGTCTATTAAAAAGCCAAAGTTTTAAAAGAAAAACATTAATACAAATAAGCATTGTCCAGTTGCCGATCACTACCTGAATGTCCCAAGAACCAATGCGAGATCTCTAAACATGATCTTGTGGCTAACATTGTGTTTTGGCAAACTCATCATGTCATTTAGCCATAACAGTAACCCATATTCTCTTATTAAAAGTCATCAATTTTATATGACCTTCCAACACAAGCTATTGACAAAATAACTTTAATTTTAGTACCAGCCTATGTGTGGCCATACTGGTGGGCTGTCTTATTAGCCCTCCTCTTGTTCTTGTTGGTGCTCATAATCATATGCATAGTTTGTTGCTGTCTCTATCAGAATAGAGGAGACCAATATCCAGGTATTTTTTTTTACTAATTTTTAAAATTTGATTTGTGACCTGAAACAAATTTTTAAGTGGATGAAATTGAACAAAAAAATGGCAATAATCCTGAAAAAGAACTTGAAGAAGCAGGTTTTCATGATTACCAAAGAGATCCGTTAGTAAAAAATTTATTTTCACCTATGTTTGTTGCTTCATCAAATAACAGCATTTATAAATAAGGTCCTTTAATACCTCTTTTCACCATACCAATTATTGCATGCAAAGATTTGTTTAGAATTTCTGGTCCACCTCGATTATTTTATTTTTTTGTTTCATTTTTATTGAAAATAAGAGATTTTAGCTTAATTTTACTGAATAGCAAATGGCTAATATTGGGTCTTGAAAAATTAATTTTCTGAGTTAAAATATGGTTTACTCAAATTTGTTTATGACTTAAACTTATGTAGGTGCCTAAAATATTTTAGAATTTAGATTGTATCTTGCTTTAAATGATATTAATTAGAAAATTAACATTTTGTAGAAAAATCTAAATTTTTTTTCCTTAGCCTATTGCCAAGAAGTGATAGTGCAAGTGGTACACTATCATCTCAGGAACGCACCATATCAAGACAGAAAAGAAGCCAAGGTTCTCTAAGTGGTACTCTTGGGAGAGGAAGCAACGAAAATTTGAATGGATAAATTGGAGAAGTCACTTTGTAGTCACCCATCCAAAAAACTTTACCATCAATTATGATAACTATTATGCTGTAAAAGCATATTTGATAAAACAAACTTGGTTGATTCCAATAGAATCTCAAGTTAAGCTGTAACCCATCTTTTGTATCAGGACTTAAAAAAAATTTTTAAAGCTAAGCTAAATTCTGTTCTGTTGTATAGCTTTGATATATATAAAGCAGTTCACGAGCACTTTTATTGGCTCAGCAACTCCAAAAATGGTAATAAAGACAATCAGTTGTTGCTGTAATCACTAAATCTAGGTACCCCAAATTGAATGGCTTTTAAAATATGGTTGGCTTATAATATTTCCGTGTTCTCATGGATTGAAAAAGTTTCGAAATTTAGCTTTGGTTACATTAAATTTAATTTGAGAGCCAGCATCTGTTATAAGTATTTTAAAGTGGATTCAATTGACGTCCATTTTCGCAAGTTGGCTTAGGGGGTTGCGTTCCTGCAGGTAAAAGCAACACTCGTTACGTGTTGGTAAGCTTGCACCGCCACAGAGCGGCTCCGGGTTCTGGCGCTATGTAAATGCTCTAAGCACCCCTGATGTTTACGCGTTGTCTAATGATTAACACTTCTGCCTCTCATGATGGTAGCACTGGTTCAAATCCCGTTACGGGAGTACCGCCCTAATCTAGTTATGTAACAGACGTTAATCTACAACTACTACTACTACTGCTACTACTACTACTACCACTACTGATGCTTTCGGTTGTAACGCTATATAAATACACTTTATTACTGTTGTTAATATCATTATTATTTTTATCATTATCATTATCATTATCGCTATATTATTTAATTTTACAGACCAAAACAATCTGAATAAAAGCAAACAGTTCGAAAAAAGAACTACATCCATAAATATTTAGACTCCCCAACATGGCTCGGGATCATCGTGGTACTGTGAAAGTAAAACTTTATTAAACAACTTAAACTCTGTATGTGCTCAATTCATCAGAAATCAATCCAAAGAGCAAAGAACAAAAATGTAATTCTGTTATTTTGATTCAACCAATCTTCTGAAGGCTCCAGGTTGTCCCCCGATTCTGACTACCCACTTCTTGCTCCCTCCTTTCTGGTTGATTTATTTAATTTTATTTGTAAACAGCTCTTTGCATTCTTCTCTGTCTTCCTTAGAAAGATCTTGACTCAAGATTACTTTCCTAAATTGTCCACTTTCTCTCAATTTGTTGCAGGGTTGATATGGTTTAAATCAAATGATTTAAATCGATAAAGTTTTAATTCATAGCTTTGATATTTGACTGGTGTGTGTTTATTTGGGTTTAATAAAAGACTTGAGTTCTAGTAATAATAATTTTGTTTTATGGGAATCATGTCAGTTGCTGGATGAAAAAGAGACCCAATTTGGAATTGTTTCAATGAATTGCCTAAAAAAAGACATGTGATGTAGAACAGTGTAAAGACTGGCTTTGAATTACAAGGTTTTGTGGCACGAATGAAGGATCATAGAGATAAGTAGTATTGGTAAATCTGATGATGGCACCTCAAACTCAGAGTCACTGCAGTCACCTGGAAATGGTATTCTAACATTCCAGAGGACTATATCTACTCAACCTTCCAGTCCTTTCAAAGATGGTGGACACTCTCTTAGTGAGTTTGTCAAAACTCCCAATCTAGACAATTCTGTGATAAAATAATAAAATCAGAAAAAGAAGTGATTTATGAGCAAACTGCCAAGTTTATATAAGCAACAAATTCGTCATTCAAGATCATTGAATATGAAGAATTTATTAGCAGGATTCAGTTTTTGCGACCCGAATATAGCGCCATATGCGTAGCATTAGAGACGCTTTTTTGTTAACCATTTATATACCGTTCCTTCCCAAGGGCGCTTGCGGCCGTGCAGGATGGGTTTCGAACACGACTACGCATTCGACTGTTGCATTAACGCCTTACGCAAGAACGCAACCCATTCTGACCACCTGCACGTTAGATTTGTAGACCATGATGTTGTTCTGCCTTCTTTGTCTCTCGTTGTTGATTTCTATTTTTGATTTTGTGTTTGTCACTGAGCCTTGCACTTTTTCAATATCTGTAATCAAGGTTTCAACCTTATTTTCAAATAAACTGGACCATTGTTTCGTTTCTTGCTTGTTCTCATCCAACTTTTTTTATATAAACTTTATTCAGCTTGAAGTGTGTAAGATTCAAGTTTTATTTCAAAGTAAATTCGAATAACAAACTCAAATACTCAAAAATCAACTGCTCGAAATACTTCGACTCAGAGAAACCAAAAACAGAAAGACGACAGCAAGCCTGTCAGTTTGTTTATACTGTTTTCTCTCAGGTGCGCGCGATATTAATATTATTATCATCGTCATCGTCGTCATCATCATCACTACCACCACCATCATCATCATCATCATTATAATTATAATTAATAGGTGCATGTTGGCCGGATGGCGTGCAGGTTGGCCGAATGGGTTACATTCGAATTAAGTCGAGTAACAATCACAACATTCGTAACATGTCGTGTTCGAAACCCAGCCTGCACTGCTGCAAGCGCCCTTGGGAAGGAGCGCTATATAAATGGTTAACAAAAGAAAAGCGCCTCTGACGCTATGTACATGGCGCTATATAAATGAACTGCACATTTACATTACTATAATGAGAAAATCCTTGCACCAGAAGTAAAGAAACAAAATGCATCTGATATTTTTATCTCTATCTTTAGAGTATCTTATTTTGTTTCGGAATATGTAGATATATGCACCCAACAATAGATAGTGAAGTGTAAAAGCACTTAGCGATACGCATAAGTCCTCTGGCAGCTCGGATAGTTGTGATTTTGTCTTTGATTGTGTCTTTGGAACTCCAAAGTTTTAAATTTAACCAGAAAACATTTTTGCAACGATGCCATAACCTCTTTAAACGTAGACCTACAACCTCTCAAGATTACATTGTCATCGCAATCTGAAACTTAAATTTTTTTTATGATTTTAAAACCATATGCATCATTGAAAAATGCAACGCGAAGTTACGCTTCAACGAATTCCCGCTTAAGCAAGAGAAATTATATTTTCTGCCTTAATTCAGAAAAACTGAGTAACTAACATTTTGTGCATGGCAGTACCAGCTAAGAGAAGTTGGAAAGTTTATTAATGTCACTCTAAGAAAGCTATTAAAGCTTATTAAAGCCAACTCTGGTTCGTCCCTAAAGTTAGCGCTGACAGGAACACCCGGAAGATCCCCGGATGCCCCACCCCGAAAGCGTCAGAAGATGTTTAGGTTAATCTTTAAAATTCTTAACATAGTTTTCTCAATTTAATCATTGAATTCAAAATTTTCTAGGATCACTTCTTTTGAATAGAAATGAAAATTTAGAGTTTTATAGATTATTAAGATAATCGCGAGCTTCTTGAAGTTTCTTCCTTAGAATTTGTTCTTGTACAAAGTCAGCGAGAACTGCCAGCTCTTGGTTAACCGAAAGATACCCTTGAGATCTTGCTTGTCTGGTTAGAATTCTTCTTGGAACTTCTGGCCTATGCAATTCCTCATCTCTTACTTGATTTGAATCCTCTTTATGTCCAAGTACACTGCCATAATCGCAGGAGAGCATGACACAAACATACAAGGGAAGAAATGCACAAAGGATCTTCATTCTTAAGGAAAATAGTATTTGTCAAACGAAGATAAACCGAATAGGTGCAGCAGCTGAAACGCATAGTAGCTCCATTCTTAATCTTAATCAATAAAATACAAAGGCCAATCAATATATTTTTACCTGAACACAGATTCGGGATGAACACAGGATTTGACTTTGTTTCGATATGACACAGCCCTGGTAATTAGTCTGTTGAATTGCTTATTCAAATGAACTAACATGAATAATTGATATTAAGATAAACTTCGGCAGAGTTGCGATGGTAAGTCATATGTCGAGAACATGAATAATCATATATAAGTAAATATCATTTAATTCAACCAAATTTCATAAACCTACTAACCTTGAGTCGCAAGAAGTTTCTGATTGCCTCTGATACTGAGTCGTCCCTTGTTCTTAAATACAAGCACATGTTGATGACAAATAAATTTATTATTTTCGCATCAAGAAGTTTAAAAGCATTTTCCGTGAATTCAATTTCCTTTGCTTTGGTCATACTTCACTTAGTTGATATTATCTCAGGAAATTGATTCCATTAGGAGTCGTTTAAGCCCGGGAAGGTGACATTATAAATAATCAGGGCCGCCAACAGAAATTTCGGGCCCCTCAAAAACAAATCGTCATACAAATTTTAATAATATAAGCTCATATTTGGTTGATATCTATACTTTTTTGCAAAATTGTTTTTTTATTGAGCCGAATAAGTAAATATGCACATTAAATAATAATAATAATAATAATAATAATAATAGTTAATTTATAATGCGCCATTTGCATAGCGTCAGAGGCGCCTAAATATCAACAGAAAAGTAAAATGCGCCTTGCACTTGCTCACTGGCATGCCACTGTCCAGTCCATATCCAAAAATCAAATTTCCGTTGTAATTCCGTTCGGTTACCGTAGGGACATTGATGGACCCAGGGGCATGTTTCTTTTGTCGTTGTGCTAGCAATTGAGGTTCATCACGATGGGTTGCTAGCCCGATCGTGAAACTCGTCTCTCCGAGATGTCACCAGTCTGTCCAGGTCGTCACCCGGTCTACTCCCTAGTGCCAATTGGCCAATGCCTCGGTGAAGTACTGAGGTTAAAACTTTTCAGCAAGTTGTTTATGGCCTCATTACCGTTATTTACCGATGGTACTTTCAAGGCGTCTTTTGGCCAAAAAGTTAGGACCCAGGACTGGAAAAAAGTATGCAAAAGCAGAGTAAAAGTTTAATTTTGTATATATTTATTTCTGCTCCAAAAAAAACAAAAACAACCAACAAAATTCACGTTGTATTACAAAGGAATATAATTCCCGTCTAGAGGATAAACTGTTACAAAATTATTATATTATTGCGATAAGTAAGATAAGGTTAGAATCTTTATGTAATGGGTAAAGATGAAAGTGAAAATGCGAATATGAATTGAAGAACATGGGAAAATTGACGAATATGTGACTATGGAAGAAATAGATTAACTGGGGCAATGCTCTGACACAACCAAGGAAACGTAGATAAAATAAATAACACAACAAATAAAGGTTGAGGAAATGTAAGTTTCAACAATTGGACAGAATATTTTTTATACAGAACTTAAATAGTGAGAAATTGTTTATAGAGGTAAGGGATTTTGGTAGAAAAGAATACAAGAGTATTTAATCATTCAAACATTTGAAAACTAGCAGGAATTAAATCTTCCCTAAGCCAGTGCTTCTCCACATAGTTTTTGAACTATATGTTCTAACAGTATACTTCAGAATTCCTCGATTCCATGCAGTTGAAACAAAATTCTTCCTGAGTTGAAGAGTTCGCAATTCTCTATTCAAATAAAATTTAGATTAGAATTTCAAGATATTCAAATTTGCAGCCAACATTTAAGTGACCTCCTTTTGGTGCTTCACAACCCCATTCTTATAAGCACTGTTTCTGATGGAACTCACAGAGATATATGAAACAGTCTAAAAATAAGATCAATTTTGATTTAAGCCTCCATGCATGACATAATTTAAAAAGTAACTACCTGGAAACTGCTGCGAATTGTAAGTAAACTTGTTTTAGTAGTTCTAAAATCAAATAATAATTGTATATTTTAACTGCATAAATTAAAATGTAAGTGTAGTTCATTTATATAGCGCCATATGCATAGCGTCAGAGGCGCTTTTTGTTAACAAATTATATATCGTTCTTCCAAGGGGCGCTTGCAGCAGTGCAGGCTGCGTTTCGAACACGACACATTACGACTTGCCATTACCGCCGTATGCAGGAACGTAACCCATTCGGCCAACCTGCACAATTTCTTTTTCTTTTAATAAAAAATATTAATTTACGTTTGTAAAGTTTTAACTTTTAAAGATATCTCTTTGCAGATGATGTGAAGCTTTACAAGTCCCCATCCCAGTTGCAATCTTCTCTTGACAGGATAGTAGAATGGAGTGAGAAATGGCAGTTACAACTTGCTCCTGACAATGTCAGATTCTCTCACTGATCGGCTGTAGAAGAAGTTTTAACCCATGTGAAAATCGGATCAATTGCCACAAGCTGACAATTCGTGATCTGGATGTACTCATTGATTTCTCTCTCCGTTTTGACATGCACATCGACAATATCATCAAAAATGCGGCAACAATATCTAAACTGATTCTCTCTTCTTTTTCTACAAGAGCCCAAGATATTCTCAAAAAAGCATTTTGCGCATATGTCAGACCAGTACTTGAATACAGCTCTCCTGTATGGAATCTATTGAAAATTATGGAAGTAAACGGAAACAACAGTTAATAGTTTAATAAACAACTGAATATAACTGTCAACTTTAAGCAATTAGGGAACTTGACTACAGTCTTTCTACAACAAAGTTTCTATCGACAACTTCACCACGCTACGCTACTCGCTGCAACTTCTCACCAACTTCCGAATGCCCCAGAACCGCATAACATAGTCTTAGAACAATTAACAAAACTATTTCAACAGAATCCTCACAGGAAGATACTCATCGATAGGATAGAAAAAATCCAAAAGAGGTTCGCTGAGGCCATCCTGGCTGTCCCCTCATCCCTATCTGCAAAGGCTCAAACTACTAAAACCTACCTTTGAAAAACGTCGATAAAGATACAAAGAACTTTGATGAAAATTTCTTTCTTTGTAGCAAATTTATTTTTAAGTTTTGTGGGTGCAGCTCTGTATCGCTCTTCTACACTATTCTACTTGCTTACAGTTTAATGGCTCAATATTTTCATTTAAACATGTTTTGTTAAAATACGCTCGCCGTTTGGAGGAGACACCTTTCTCAGTTATACGCTTGCACTGTTTTAAGTACACTGAGAGAAAAAACTGAAGTCTCAGATGTTATGGTTGATGGATTTGTTTCTGGTGCTAATCTGGATGTCACTCAAGGCGTTGCTTCGTTTGCTCACCTGAATGACAATGCTTTCATCACTGTCAGAAGAAAACGGTGATACATTGTAACTACATCTGTTGCCTTTGTTGCAATTTTAGATTTGCTCTTCAACATTTTATCTTTTATGTTATATTTTACTTTCATTCCTATAGTCAAATATTTGTATTTGAAATTTTAATTTTACTTTTAAATATTCTTGTAACTGTTACTTTAAATTTTCGTATTTTCTTATTACCCTGACGATGGCTTTAGAGGCCGAAACTGATCAGTCGGATATTAAAAACTACAAATGTAGATTTAGTGACAAAGTTTTTTCGTACTTATTTTAACAGAACATATTCTATTTGCTTACATGTCGCTGTTGGTCGTGTAAGTGGTTAACAATCCTTTGACCTAGTTTGAAATAAATTAAAAAAAAAATAAATGTGACCATGCCCCTGAAGCTCGTGAATATTAAGTGGGCTAATCATCTATGCTTCAGCTGTATTCGAAAATTTAGACAAGCACCTCGGCGTATAGAATTCACGAAAGCAGACAGCCAATCAGAGAGCACTTGAATATTAATTAGATTCTTATTAGAAAGTTAATTACAAAATTTATTTGATATTATTATTTAACCTCTTACAACTATTATTAATCTAATACTTATTATTTCATTACAATACCTAACACTAACTAACAAGTCCAAATCATCTTAGTCATGCAACGGACTTTAATCAAATAAATAANATTATTTAACCTCTTACAACTATTATTAATCTAATACTTATTATTTCATTACAATACCTAACACTAACTAACAAGTCCAAATCATCTTAGTCATGCAACGGACTTTAATCAAATAAATAAATAAATACAAAATGTATCCATTTATTAATTAAGAATTATTAAATTTAAAAAAAAATTAAATCTACGGAAATAGATGACTTAGATCAAACAATTTCGTATGTCATTTAGTATGTATAAGAAATATAATGTTATGTTATATGATTGATTAAAATAATTTACATCATATTTTTGATGATTTAAAATATTTTTAGATTAAGTTAAATAAATTATAATTAATGGGATATAGTTTTATTTCTAAATAAATTGAATCTTAGCAATTCTGTTTTTTTCGTCTGTTTACATTGCTTTCTTATCGTTATTGTCATGCTTGGTTTTACGGTGGATGTTAGCGCTAAATATATTAGCGCTTCGTGTAATCCGAATCCTGGAAATTTTGATGTGAATGAAAGTGATTTAATATGTTATGGGTCTGGATGTTCAATAGTCTTGTACAATATAAAGGTTAGTTAGGTCTTCCTTGATGCGATTATACATACAAAATAAAATCAATTAAAAAAGTAATAACATTCTGTTAGTACCTTATAACTTAGGAAATAATTTTTGTTCTGATTGTTTTTTCAAATTGCAAATATCGTTTCTCAAAAGCATCTGTTTAATGATTAGATTTTATTGGTAGCGTTTGTGAGAATTTATAGTAAATTTTCTAAATATTTTTAAGAATCCAGCAAAACTATTGAAATCCTACGTTGGACACAAAGATCGAGTTAATTGTGTGAAATGGCTTCGATCTACTTATGGTAAGTCTCCAATTCTGTTCATTTTCAATTTAATTGTTACTAAGCTTACATGTTTCAGGTTCCCACAAATATTTTGTTTCTGGTTCATGTGATACAAAAGCAATTGTTTGGAGGGAAAAAGAAGATGAAGTAGTTAAAACAATTCATTTCACACTTATTTTGAGAAATCAAAGCGAATAACCGTTTCAGCAGTTTAATCCAGTGGTCTTAGTGGAGGGTCACCAGGGTTCCATCACATGCATCGACTGCATTGAAGTTTCATCATCATCATTATTCCTTGTAACAACATCTTCTGATTGCACCACTAAAGTGTGGAACATTACTAGGGATGCTGATAAACACTGTTTGTTTTTAAGCCCTTTTCCTTTAATGATGTCATCATTTTGGAGTTCTTAAAAATGTAAACTTAAATGTAACCCTAAAGTTTATCTTTTTAGTTTCTTAAATAATTAATTTCATGTTAATTAGGAATTAGTATGTTACCTTACTTGGTAATGGGTATTTATGCAACATTCCAGTGTTTTATCTAATAGTGACCTTTGTGCCCTTAAAAGATTTATGTAAATATATAAATGTTTTTGCAGCTATCGAAATGCTTGATGAATTAATGCTCAACAACAAGCTGGTATTGTCATTGGCTTTCACATTATTCCAAAATTCAGGTACATTTCCAACATATATATAAATATTTTATGATTATTAATTATTTTAAAATGTATTTTGTTGTCCAAAGTTCCTCTAATAGCATGTGGGGCTGATGATCAACAAATTCATTTATTCATCTATGATTACAATCAGGTTAGTGTTGATATTGAATTTTGAAAACATTATGCTCAAATATGTTGATTTATGTATACAAGGAGTTCAGGAAAGTGATTTCTTTGTCTGGCCATTTGCAGTGGATCAAAAGTCTTAGTTTCTGTCAAGGTACTTTGACATTTTTAAAACATGCTTCATCACTTAAGCGATGGACTGGAATGAGATAATAGTATATATATGTAGCGTGCAGGTTGTCTGGATGGGTTGCATTCCTGCATGCGGCCGTGATGGCAACAGTCGTAACGTGTCAGGGAGTCATGTTTGCAACCCATCCTACACCATCAGGTATCGCTCTCGGGTAGCGACACTACATAAATGGTAGAGCAATTAAAAATTGCCCAAGCATCCTGATCTGATGCATGAGGCACTCAAAAAATCAGAAAAAATAAATATAAAATAAAATTCATTATTAATTAATATTGAATTAGTTATAAATTTTGAATCTCAGATGGTGCAGACACACTCATGGCCAGTGCTAGTCAAGACTGTTACATTAGAATTTGGAGAATTTCATTGGATGATCAACAACAAAAGGAAGATGAACTTAAACTGACCAGTGATTTGTTTACTTGCAAAGGTTTGCACAGGTGACTTGTCAGACCAAACCGGAAGATTTAATTATTAATATCTTCAACAGATTTGGTTTATAGAGTTGCTCTGGACACAATTTTACAAAGTCATGAGGGCTGGGTTAATAGTGCTCATTGGAATAAACTCAACACTTCAGGTTTGTTGGCATGAACTGATGATGGAACTATTTAGTTTTAACTTTTCTGCCCTTGCATGCAATCTTGTTCTCTCTTGCCTGGATTACTGCATTTCCCTTTTCAACGGTACGTCCGTCTCCCTGATCCATTCCTTGCCGCGCTTACAAAACAAACTTGCTAAACTTGTTCTCCTTAATCCAACCCTCAATAGCACTGACTTCCTGAAGCAATTGAACTGGTTTACCGATCCATAATCGCATCATCTTCAAAATCACCCTCATGACAACTCTCGCAACATCCGATCCACCCTATCTCCACCACCTCATTCTCCATTGCCATGCACCTGTCTTCAATCATCTTCGACCATTCAACTATGCCAACCAGTTCACAAATCCCTTGTCAACAAAGGCTTCTCATATGATGTCTGGAATGCATTAACCCCTTCATCAGAGCTCAATCATCCCTAGAGCTCTTCAAATGTCACCTGAACACCTCTCCAGGACACCAGCAAATGAAGCCAATGAAATCACAAGGCTCCTCTGAAGCTATGCAAATGGCACATTACAAATTAATTATTAGTTTTATTAATTATAAAAGTTTAAATTGGCCTAACTGTAAATTAAAAACTTTAAAGTAATATTTTTTACATACCAGACAACTTGGTTCCTTTGAGGCTAGTAACTTCATCAATGGACAAAACCATCATTGAATGGGAAATGGATGAAATAGCTGGAGTTTGGCTGGAAAAAGTGAGAGTTTCTCATAAGTTTGAAACAGTGAATTATTGATTCAGTTTGCTTTAGATTAGAGTTGGAGGAAGCCAGCTCGGTTTTATAGGTGCCAAGTACAGTTCATCTGGAAGCGACATTTTGGCCTGCAGTTTTCATGGTGCTTTCCATCTTTGGTCAAAGGAAAAGGTAATAACGTAGTTATGCAAAGCATTTTGAAAATAATTTTAATGTAAATAACTTGTTTACCTTGTAATTTGTTTGTCACTGTGAATATGAACCAATAATATTTAACTCAAAACATTAAATAATTTTGTTGCAGGGATCTGATCTCATGAAGCCTGGAGTAACATGTGGTGGTCACCTGGGAAGTGTGTTAGACATTTGTTGGAACAAGACCGGAGATTTTCTTCTTTCTGTAGGATCTGATCAGACAACTCGTATTCATGCTCAATGGAAAGATGTCAGCAATTATGCAAGTTTTTCTTTTAATTGTTACAATTTGATATGTCTTTATCCAATTTTCTCCATTTTAGAATGAATGGTATGAAATAGCAAGACCTCAAATTCATGGCTATGACATGAGATGTGTCTGTTCCATTAATAGGTTGTTAAATGTGAAATGTTCATGTGATTAAACTATAACTATTGCTCTTACAATTTTTGTTCAGGTTTTCTTTCGCATCTGGTGCGGATGAAAAAATAATCAGAGTCTTTAACTCAACAAAAAACTTCATTACAAATTTTATAAACTTATGCAAAATTAAAATCAATGAGGTAAAGAAAAAAGTTAAACAAACAGTAATGATTAATACAGTAATCTGGAATTCATTGCAGAGAGAAGTTATTAGTTTTTCATGTGATGGTGCGTGTGTCCCTGCCCTTGGGCTTTCAAACAAATCTGTTTCTTCAACTGAAAAAGTTGAAATTGAATCTGGAAATTATTTTGTACCTCAAATCCTTCAAGGTGCAGCCACAAAAAATTTATCTGCTTAGATAAACAATGCATTTAATTTAGCAGAATCATTTTTTTCCTTCTTGTGATCTAGAGCCTCCTACTGAAGAGAACTTGATGCAGAATACGTTGTGGCCTGAAGAACAAAAACTCTATGGCCACGGTTATGAAGTATTTGCTCTGGCTTGTAACTCACAAGGAGATGTTATTGCATCTGCTTGCAAGGTTTTTAATATATTGCTATCATTTCAAATCCAAAAATGGTTTCATTATGTTACTCTTTCTCAAAAAGGCATCTCAAAAAGAACATGCCGCCATTATTCTTTGGCAAGTGGGAACATGGAAACAAATTGCAAAATTAGTTCAACATGTGCTGACTGTAACGCAACTGGCTTTTTCACATAATGATCAATATCTTCTTTCCGTCTCTAGAGACAGAACGTGGAGTGTATTTAAAAGTAACCGGGATGGCAAGTGCTGCATGGATTGTAAATTGGATGCAAATTATTGTTCTTAAGTTGTTTAATTTCAGTTGGTTATACAATTTTCTCATCATGTGACAAAAAGACAACATTGCATAGTCGAATAATATGGGGATGTTCATGGAGTCATGATGATAAGTATTTTATTACTGTGTCCAGAGACAAGAAAGTGATTTTTTTTACTAAAGCTTTTTGAAACGACACTTGAACATTAGCCTGAGGCATTTAATATTCTTTCAGGCTTTTGTGTGGTGCTTAAAGTCATCTCCAGGAAATGAAGCAATTAAACATGAGCCTGCATCTGAAGAACTTGATGCTCCAGAATCCATCACATCAGTTGATTTTGCCCCATGTTTAGTTTCTGGGAGGTTAGTTTTTCTAAAGTAATGTGGTTGATTTTCTGTTGAAATATATGATATTTCAGATATTTTGTTGCACTGGGGATGGAAACTGGAATTATTCAGTTATATTTTTGGGTGCCAAGTGTTAATAAAATGTCATGGACCTGCCTGAGAACATTTGATTACTGGTAAAATAAAATTTATCACAATTAAGTTTTAATTAAGCTAACCATTCAGCTACCTCCTTAAAGCTTGGCACATCACAAAACAGTCCAGAGAATTTCCTTCAGGCCTCTTGGAGGTCGGTTGCCAGATGCTAAACAGTTGCACATGGCCTCTTGCAGTGATGATGGATCAGTGAAGATATTTGAAATTTTCATATGAAAATGTTTTAAATAAAAACTTTCAAGTTATTTAGAGATATGTAGCCTATCTCCACTACGGTAGGACGTCGGTTATGCGAGTATAAATATAAAGATTTTTTGTGTGGAAGAAACTATCCCATTCAGAAGAAGAAAATTTAATTCTTAGTGAAAACGAATTCTTGATCTAATCTACTGTTGCACCTGTGTTGCGTCACACACAAGTTATGTAGAGAACATGCAAGTGCGATGAAACGAGCATTATTGTGTTACTGGCCAAAATACCAATAATTAAAACATGTGAAAGGCTTTACCGAAGTCCTGGTGGTTAATTCATGGGTACAGTATAGCATCATAACATGTCATTTAACTCAAGGAGCGACTTGAATTTATCCGAAATATTGAAACGATAAATTGATAATTGTCAATTCTGAAGGACACAATCTCCCCCTAAAACTCAAATTGTTCAACGTTTATAAATTTGTTCTCAGCTAGTGCAATACTCATTGGTTAAGGAAAATTA
Organism: Hirudo medicinalis; assembly: GCA_011800805.1. Lineage (NCBI taxonomy): Eukaryota > Metazoa > Annelida > Clitellata > Hirudinida > Hirudinidae > Hirudo > Hirudo medicinalis. Next base: position 341,725 of record MPNW01000157.1, on the reverse strand, counting down.
ATTTTCTTGTTGTGGCCAAGTAGTGAGTCCATTTATGTCTTATCTCTAGTCCCGCTTACGTACAATAAAATGCGACTCAACTTCGTCTGCCAGCAATTTGACAATAAATTCATGCATTTCATCCGCGAATACGTTATGATTTATTAATAAGCATAACATGGAAATCAATTTTACCACTCTTAGTTGGCGAACATAAAGATTATTATTACAAACTTTCAATGAATTTGTTCTTTCATAAAAAGTTTATCAAATTTATCCAATTTGGTTTGGTCTATAGGTCCTCTAATGTTTAACCCTTGGATGCCTAAGGTGACACAACTTCCAGTTTTAGCTGAGGGGGGGTACAAGTGTACCCCGAAACATTTATGGTTACTGAGCATCAACCGAAAGTTTGTTAATAAAACTAATTTACCTGNGGTTTTTCACCCTTATAAAAAAATATTTACATGCTGTTATCACACACATGTTGAAGATAATTCTCACAAAAATTCAGGACAAAATTTCTAAAAGTGATTCTAGGATTTCAAAAAAGGAAACTTTGGGTACAATTGTACCCCCCTTAGGCATCCAAGGGTTAAGTCGACGGCAGACCAAAAAAGGGAACAAACTATTCCCCCCCAATAACCAACTATGGTCCATGCCATCTTGAAGCTACTTTTCTCTAATGGGAGCTTCACCTCAAGTTTATGATGGTCTTGAAGTTCCAATAAAACAAACGCCAGCCTAATAAAACTAGCCTCTGACGATATGCACAAGGCACCATATAAGTGAATTATTATTAGGGCTCAATTTTTGTAAAGCTGTTTCTCGCGGTAATGTGAAGTTTTTTTTTTTTAAGGGCCTAGAGCTTTTGACGGCTAGATTCATTCAAATGATCACACATTTTCATAAAATGAACTCCACAAGTTTGAGATTAAATAGATAACAAATAGGCATTAATTTTGGACATTAAAGACTTTATTTGTGTTGCTGAATGTTCACATTTAAGTCATTTCTTTTAGTTCTGTTCCCATAATTACTAGCAAAATTCAGTGTTTCGATTAGGACGTCGACAATGTGGGAGAATGTAAACTCTAGGCCTCGGAAGGATTGGGCTGTGTTCCTGAGTCCGAACGGAAGTCGAACGAACTCATACAAAAACGTCCATCGTGGAAGAGTGCAAGCTCTCCAAAATAAGAACGCAGTGGATGCTCAACAACTCCGCGGACAGCAGGTTCCGCGAAGTTAAGCCACTGCTCAGATCTGGAAGAAAATTCCGAGCGCAGAATGAGACCGACGAATCAGTAGCCTTGCTGATGTTCGAGGAAGTAAGAGGTGCTATCCAGACGAGCCGTCACGCTGTTGGATGGAACCACCTTCAAAAATGATCCCAAGCGAGCTCATCAGTCAGAGCCGCTGTGATTAACCATGATAGGAGGCGAAAAGTGAAACAAGATCGAGTCACGAGGGCAGCAAGCACAGCAGGGTAAATGGACAACGTGGGAAGATGTAGTACAACGATCCCTTACCTGGAGCGATGTTGCCAGGAGATGGTCATCGAGTTCTATATGATGGACTGACTTGCTTCGGCACACTGCTGCAAAATGGTTTGACTTTCCACAGCTTTGGCAAGTCTTTCCGAAAGCGGGACATGCTTTCTCATCTGCTTAGTGTTGTCGTCCACAATATCGGCTGGTTTTCGTCTGTGCAGCTGTTCTTTGAGTCTTACGTCGAAGTCGACTCACTGATGTCCTTCTGGATGTAGATGTTGATTTCTGCTTGATCAAGTGCTTGATCAAGTGCTTGATCAAGGACATCTTCAATGCGTGAGATGTCTCGAGATTGAGATACTACCGACTCGGCTGCAGGTCAGATGTCGTTTGCTGTCTTGAGGTCGAGCCTTCGAGTTTGAAGTAATCGTCGTCAGGTGCTGTCGTCCCTGATTCCGGTGATTTTATCTCGGACGGCTGAGTCCTGGAAATCTCCATACTCGCATGTCTTGACGAGTTTCCTGAATGCCATCAGAAAAGACTCAAAAGGTTCTGCTGGTTCTTGTTCCTTCTGATGGAATATAAAGTGTTCGTACACTTTGTTGACTTCTCCAACAAAGTGACTTTCCAAGCATAACTTCAAACGGCAGGCCCCCCGCAAGAAAAGCAAATTGGGCCCCTTGAGGACTTGTATGGTTAAGTGTAATTTCCATGGTCAAATTACGAAAAAAAAAACACAATGCAGGACAAAAGTAGATAAAGAGATTCCATTAAATGTATATCATATGTTAAAATTTGAATTTTGCGACATTAATAAAATTATATTCCTTTTTAATAATGGGTTGCAACTACCAACGAAACTTAATAACGAAAATTTAATTTGAAATCATTTCATTATAATGTAAAAGTAGATATTATATTTGTTAATTGACTTTCTGGACTTAAACCATTTTTTTCTTCTGCAATTTGTTCAAATCTATCTATAAGTTTATCTGTATCCATAACTTTTGCCATAACAGTTCCGCTTCAATATCCAGTGTAGCCTTTAAGATGCTCTTGAACTAATGAATTGCGAAAGCAATTTTTGATGTACTTCAGCTTAGAAAAAGATCTTTCTGCAGATGCCACAGTAACTAGTAATGTCAAAAATATAATTAGATGGGTACATACATCTAAATATTTTCATCTAAACAAGCTCTATTAAATACCACGACCCACTTTCTATTACTACATTTCTCAATCAGTCTCTCCACTTTTCGCCACTTTGAGGTAAAGTCGCTTACCAAACCATTGAAAACATTGAATAAACATTGAAACAAATCTTTATTCGTCGGGGTTGACTGGCCAGTTTCGGCTTCTGCCATCGTCGGAACCCTACATCCAAATTTGTAAATGAAATTACAACATAATCAAGAATAAGTAAATTTGCGAGTTGCTTAACTGACTTTTTTAAATTTTCCATCGTTCTTCGAAAAGAACAATTTTTCTAATTGGAAATTCAGATGAAATGCCATCTGAATGTTTAGCTTGCAATAAATTGGCCTCCTTGATTATGATGTTTTCTTACTTGGTGATGAGATTAGCTGGAAAAAATATTGAAAATCTACTAACATCGTGCATTTTTTTAAAATCTGTTGTGCAGCTCTTCACAATATCTAAGGCACGGTTAAATATATTTACTAGAAATCTATCCTCTGGATCGTTGATTCTGTGATCATCTATTAACTCACCGAAATGTCGCTTAGCTTTGTGATTCTTCTATCTTCATATTTCACCTCAATACCCCATGTTTCAGCAACAGCAATTGCTTCTTGTTTAGCTTCCGTTAACTTGTTCCTGTAATTTGTAGTTTCAAGATGATGTGTAGCTAAACATAGATCAGCTTTCTCGACTCTGGGCCCCCCGCAGTTGCGGACCCACAGTTATGCCACTGTTTCCAAGGCAGCCACGACTTTCGAGATGTCGCGAGAGTCCTCCCTTTTCCTCTTGGAGGTCATTCGAAGCAAAAATGTCGAGTGCCTTGGATCCTGTGCAGGCGAGGAAAATTGCCACTTGCCGCTCTTGAAATTCATCATGAAATTCGCAGCGATAGCATAATTCAAGTAATGCCGCTTGAATCTTCGCCATTCGAGTGCGGAATCTCATGTTACTCTCATCGATGTGAGAACTGGAATCAAAGTGGCTACCTTCTGAGACCATTTGACATTTACTGTCAAACTTAAAAAAACACAAGGCTAAGCTCTAATTCAATATGGCGTAAAACGACGCGAGAGTGCGAAACTATACATAAAGCTCGCCATTTAGAGGAGATTGCTTTTTCACTTATACGCTTGTACTGTTTTAAGTACGAAAAAACTTTGTCACTAAATCTGCATTTGTAGTTTTTTTTGTTTAAACGAAAGTATTGAGCCGTTATATTGTAAATATAGATATACATAAATATCGTCACACCCAGCTGGATCAGTATTGGTAATCGAAGGGGGAGTCTAATCCAGATCTGCGGGCCAACAACGTCTACAGACCTGCCATCCAGTTTATAAGAACAGATAATTCTATCAGATAATATAACATAATGTAATATAACATAATATAACACTATCTATAATGTAAAACAGAAAGTGCATGTGTATATTTGTCCCAAGAACTCCCAAACTGTGCACACGTCATTCTCTGTGCCATTCTTAGGTCAGAAGTGCTACTTTCAATTTTTCCAACTTTCACCTTTTCCTAAATCACATACTAACTTTAAACTCGAGAGCTGAAAGCAAGAAGATGCTCCCGCGTAGTTTATTGGTTAAGACTTCCTCCTCTCACGATGGCAGCACGGATTCGAATCCCGTTGCGGATGTACCGTTATGTAATGGACGTTAATAAAAAAAAAAGCAAAAAACCAAGGAGTATTGTGCTCCCGCATAGTCTAATGTTTATTTTTTCAACTTCGCCTCTCGCGATGGAGGTACGTTGGGCCCGTCCTAATCATCTAGTTATGAAATGGACGTTAATTAACACACACACACGGAGGTACGTTGCGGGAGCACCGTCCTAATCGCCCAGTTCTTTGAGGGGGCAAGCAGGTGGCTGAATGTGTAGTAGGAGAGACCGGGGTTGGTTGCAACAACAAAATTCATATTTTGTTACCGCATTTTTTTGTGTATGGATTACATCAAAATTATTGTAGCCCATATTAAAACTTTATATCTTGGCTTTAGTAAAATTCTCTATCTCAAAAACTGCATCCATAGTAGCTTGTTTAAATGGAGTCTAGCAAGTGTTGCGACCAACCCTGACCCGGGGTAGGTTGTTGTTTATTTAACTGGTAACAATTTACTTTATATCTTTAGGTAACAAGGAACATATTTTGATGTAATTTTTAATTTTTGAATATGTTCGATTAGGTTTAATTAAACACATTCCATTGTAATAAAAAGGAAAAACATTAAATTTTAAATTTGAGAATATGCATTTCAAGCTTTCAAATTATAACCCGAAAATGAAAATGGGTTTTCTAATTTAATGTTGTCTGCTTGCTGAATCGCTTAGTTCTACGTGCATTTAATGGGCCAGGCAATTTTTGTTCATACAACACTTAGTGTTGTTGTATCACTTAGTGAAACTGGCTATGATTTTGCAATAAAACTTGTGGCTCTGGCCAAGCTCGAGGCTTCGTAGTGTTGAATAGTGAATATTGTATTTTTTTTCAGTCTGTCTCAAACTAGATCTATTATCAATAACTGATGCTGCTGCTTCTAACATTACTGCTTACCAAACCTCTTTCAGTAGTTCTTTTGTAATTTCTCATGCTAAGGGTTAAAATAAATTATGCATTTAAAATAAAAATAGTTAATTTATAGAAAAAATATAAATTATCAATTTACTGAATAAACGCTCAAGATTTGATATAAAATTGAACAGAGTTGGTTGCAATTGTTACAATATGTTGAAACCAACCCCGGAGCCATCAATTGACTTGATGCAAAATTTCTTTTAACACGTTGACTTGCAATAAAACAACTAGATGCATTTTCAAGCTAAATTTCATGTCCAATTTATGACAACAATAAATGTCAAAGTAAATCAAAATTGTTCGCTAAATTAAGAAAGTCCTCAAAACACAAATATTTACTTTTTATTGCCGAAATCAAAAATATCGTCTGTCAAACACAAATTTAAAACTTCCACCAAACAAATTAGTTTGTATAGGCATAAAAACAATTCTGTACAAGTTAGGCTAGTTTATTTTACACACTAAGATATTATAGCGCTCATATGCATGCGCTGTCGCAACCTACCCCTGTTTCATTTAGCTCCGGCCTCCATTATATGACTGGCGAAGCCTGTCTGAAAAAGCTAGTCTTCTTATATATAAAATTGAATTGAAGAAATAACAGCCTTCGATTAGCTGGACAGAAGCCACCTCTGCTATAGTCAGCAAGTTCGGTCATGTATAAAAGACACACTCATATCTTTGCCGTTGTAGTCCAAATAATCTCAGGTATGCAAGAGATGTTAATAAAATAAAAAAACATTTGTTGTAATTTTCAAATTTAACGATTTGATGATACAATAATACAAAGAATTGGAAATGACCGATCTGATCGAAGAAGCTCCTTTGTATATGATTGCTAGGGATGAGAAATATGCTGAAGAACGCCGACAAGAAGAAAATCGTCGTGAAGAGCAAGAACGGCGTTTTAAGCAACATAAAGCAGATATGTTAGAAAATCGGCAAATTCACGAACGATCCGGAGGCGAACAATTTCGAGACATGGTTCCAGAGACAATATTTTCGTTGTCAAATCAATTATGCCATTCAAACAACAAGCTATTAGTCGAT